>PVKE010013886.1:0-35839 GCA_004027555.1 Craseonycteris thonglongyai
TTGCTTAATAAGATGTTCTCAAAGAAACAAAGACTCATGGACACAGTCAATAGTTTAGTGGTTACCTGAGGTGGGGGAGGGGGAGAGAGATGGGAGAGAGGGAGTAGGGAGGGAGAATCAAACATACAGTGATGGAAAGTGAGCTGATTCTGGGTGGTGAGCACATAATGCAATGTATAGACAATGTAATGTAGAATTGCACACCTGGAAACAATGTAACTGATATCAATTAATGTCACCTCAATAAATTTAACAACAAAAAATTTTTCAAAAATGTAGATAGTAGATCACTCTGATAACATATACTTGACTATTTCAAGTCTGGTGAAATTATGAAGTGAATTTCAAGTTTCTGTTAATAAAAATGTGTTCTTTGGAAAAATCTAAGGATCAGTTATATAAATACATACGTTTGCATTTTTAAATTTTGCTCTATTGCCTTTTTTTGCTCTCCATAGTCTTTCAAATAAAATTAACTGAGTTTTAATCATAAAACATTACATTCCATGGGCATTGTAGTACAGAAACCCATGACTGTTACTGACTTTGTCTTAAATAATTGTTTTATTATCAGAAAACTAAATATCTGCTGATGGCAAAATTTGAGATAAAAATCAATTATTACTCAAAAGATTCTTATTTAATATAGTTAGCATGGTTCACTTTACTTTTTTTTATACAATAAATACATATTTTAACTTTGCTTCCTCCATAAAAATCTTTATGATGGAAATTGAAAATAATCTTTACCTTGCATCAGGACCACAAGAATAATAGTTAAATGGCAAATTTATGCAAACTATATACTTTCAAAATGTTCTATTACTTTAGTAAAGGTGATTTTTCCAGTTAATATTTTCACTTATGTGAGTCAGGCTATATGCCTAGGAAATAAAACATTACATAGCACAATGTGTCATATAATACACTGAAAAATGAGCAAAAATTATATCCACAATTTTTTTGTTAAATTTATTGGGGTGACATTAATTGATATCAATTACATTTGTTTCCAAGTGTACAATTCTATATTACATTGTCTATACATTGCATTACGTGCTCACCACCCAGAATCAGCTCACTTTCCATTACTGTATGTTTGATTCTCCTTCCCTACTCCCCCCCACCCATCTTTCCCACCCACCTCCCCCCTTACCCTCAGGTAACCACTAAACTATTGACTGAGTCTTTGTTTCTTTGTTCCTTTCAGTTTTATATTCCACCTATAAGTGAGGTCATATGTCTCTTGATTCTTTCATTCTGACTTATTTCGCTTAATAACATGTTTTCAAGGTCCATCCATGTTGTCACAAATTACTGTATTTCATCTTTTCTTATTGCTGAGTAGTATTCCATTGTGTAAATATACCAAAACTTCTTTATCTAGTCATCTATCAGAGGACACTTTGGTTGATTCCACAACTTGGCCACCGTGAACAGTGCTGCAATGAACATCAGGGTACATATATCTTTGTGGATTAAGGTTTTCATGTTTTTTGGGTAGACACTCAGGTTCAACATACACAAATCGATTAATGTAATACACCACATAAACAAAATAAAGATAAAAACCATATGATTATATCAATTGATGCAGAAAATTCTATAAGATACAATATCCGTTTATGATCAAAACACTTAATAAAATGGGTATAGAAGGAAAATACCTCAACATAATAAAGGCCATATATGACAAACCCTCAACAAATGTCATACTGAACGGGGAAAAACTGAAACCTTTTCTTCTAAAATCAGGAACGAGACAGGAATGTCCCCTGTCACCACTGCTATTCAACATAGTGCCAGAAGTTCTAGCCAGAGCCATTAGGCAGGAAGAAGAAATAAAAGGCATCCAAATTGGAAACAAAGAAAGTTCAGCTGTCACTTTTTGGAGACAATATGATACTTTATATAGAAAACCCCAAAGGCTCCACCAGAAAACTGTTAGAAATAACAAATGAATACAGTAAAGTTGCAGAATACAAAATCAATGTACAAAAATCTACAGCGTTTTTATATACAAACAATGAAACTTCAGAAAAAGAAATTAGAAAAACAATACCATTTGTGATCAAAACAAAAATAAAATACTTAGGAATAAACTTAAAAAAGAACGTAAAGGACTTATACACAGAAAACTATAAGACACTATTAAAAGAAACTGAAGAAGATACAAAGAAATGGAAGGATTTTCCATGTTCATGGATTGGAAGATACCCACAATTTTTGTTTTAGCCTAAATATTTTTCTAAAAGCAAGTTGTCTTTTTTCTTTGTATTCCAAGCTTGCCATATTGATTTATAATGTTTTCTGAATTAATGAATTATTATAAATCAGTTTATGTATTTATCTTTATTGTAGAGTTTGTTTGTTTGTTTGTTTTGGAATCACTACACAATTGCTTTGGCTCCAGCGTATCTAAATATATTGATGGGAATTTTAATTAATTGTCCATTTAGCAAGACACTGGTCAAATACCACCCATATAAGGATATTAACATATTTAATCACCCTAGTCAAATTATCTCTACACAGTTGTTCTTGATTACTCCTGAATAGTTTTGAGAAAAGAGGGAAATTAACATTTACTGAGCATAGGATCTCTGGTAGGCACTAAGTAATCCACACAACTGACCTAACATAAATACTACTATCCTCATCCTACAGGTGAAGAAACAGAAGCTTAGAGAGCTGTAATTACTGGATTATAGTTAGACTCTAACTTGGTATAGTTAGAAACTTGCACAGCTTGAGAATTGACTTCAGAACCCATGTTCTTTCCTTTTGAAAGCACTGCATCTAGCACATATTCCAATCTAGAAGAGTTGGATTTATTGATACGTATCATATAATCTTGTGGTACCTTACATTTTTCAATTTTAAATGAAATAACGATGAGTAGAGGGAGTAAGAGGTTGGTAACACCTAGTGATTGTTATGCCCTTACTTGTCTGTGGGCTCTGGAATCATAATATCTGGGTCTATATTTGACTGTGCCACTGACTACGCAGGTGATCATGGGAAAATCATTTTTCCTGTGGTTCAGTTTCTTTATCTGTAACATGGAGTAATAAAAATCCTGCTGTTCTCAGGTTGTTGTTAGAAATAAACAAGTTTCTGTGAAGAACAAACGGGCACAGTTCCTGCCCTGTGCGGCCCCCCACCCACCTGTGTGGAATGAAACGATGGTGAAAGCTGGTGATGAACAACTATGTCGACTGCTCTGGACCCTCCGCCTTCTTTCTGTCTCTCTGTCTCTGACTCTCTCTGTCAAAAACGATAAAATAAATATTAAAAAAAAATAAAGAACAAATGGGCATTTAGAATAATGACAATCATAGAGTTAACTCATGATAAAGGTTAATTATTGTTACCAATTTTTAGGTTAAATGTGAAACACACGTGATCTGAGTACACCTTCAGGACCAGGTCTGTCTCTTGGAAAGTTACACCAATGTAGCCTTCTTCAGGCTCCATATTGGCTGAGAAATATCTATAAATCCCTACATTTTCATCCCCCTTTCTGAAATATATTATAATTCAATTTTAAAATTTTGGTTTTGAAAAATACTCCTAGGCACCTCTAAAAGATGTCTCCAGTGGGCTATCTTCTACAATGTATTGCCACCCACAATCACTGAGGTGTTGCTCCTGAAACTTCCTCTTCCTCGTTTACCCACATCCACTGTGCCCTCAATATCCATGCACTAGTGTGATAGTGGCAGTGGGAGAGCAAAGAAATGGCTGGGTTTAAGAGGTTTATGGGAGGTAAAATAGCTGGTACTCAATGAACGGTGTAGTTACTCTAGCTGTGTAGAACATAGTTGCCGCCTTCTTTTCTTCCTGCCATATCTGCATAAACATAACTTTTAGGGAATTGTTTCCTGGACTGCAGGACTGCTCAAGTGCCCCCTGAAAATGCTCCCTTTGTGCCTATAATTCTCCTTTGTAGCATTTTTCACACTTTTATTAAACTATATTTGTACATACACAGTTTAATAATATATGTCTTCCCCATGGATTCATGAGGAGGACAGAAAAATCCTGCCTTGTGGACCACCATATCCCAATACCTGGCAAGAATCTTTGCATGTACGAGGCAATAAATGATAACTCGTTGGATGACAATGAACTAACTGATCCTTATATTCTAAGCATTTCCTTTGTTGTCAAATTGATTTAATAAATTTTAACTTCTGATTACGTTCAATCTACCTTCAAAAATAAAAGTCTTTCTGTCTGCGTTCTCTGATTATTCTCAACATTCTCTTATTGCCAGTTTTGTTTTTCTCTTTTTCCTTTTTTAGAGACAGTGTATATGAGTATATTGTTCCCAAGTCAACATCAAAATTGGTTGTTGTGCACACCTGTTATGCACTTTGATCCTTTTGTCATTTGTACCCACTGAAATGACCATTTCTGTGTGGGCTTCTGTAAAAGCATGGCCCAGCCTCATGGTGGGGCAACCTGGCAGCGTCTGGGGTGTAACTTGTGACATTAAATTCTCCGGTGAGAAGTGGACTAGAAACGCTGAGAAAACTGCTGAATGCCTCATGGTCAGTGGGAGCTGTAAGGTAAACACATCTTCTTCTCTCCCACGGTAATGGTTGGAAAACATCTTTCACAAGGTTTCTCAGAAGGCTCCACGGTGTAGAGAAGCCATTTGCCTATAGTGAGGGCCAGCTCTGTACTTCATTGACTTGGCCTCTTTCATTCTCCGCTCTGCTCATCCCTCTCCAGTAATGGGGCTGTTCACACATATGCCTTTGCTTCTGGTTCTGCTTTCTCAGGACACCAAGCTACAGTGGTGGCTCTCTCAGTACGATCTGCAAAAATGGCAGGTTGAAGACAACCAAAAAAATTCCTGAGCAGTAACAGTGTTCATGTTTTAATAAGTTTCTTTAACAAAGCCTTGTGGTTTAAGTTTTCTCTTTCTTTTCACTGAAGTAAAATCCATAATCTTGTTTTGTTGGATGTAAGATTTATCTGCCACTGGGTTTTGATGGTTTACTTGAGAAATAAAACTAATGCAGATTTTTTTTTGTTGTCTTTGGAGGCAATCAATAAAAGTGCATTAAGAAAAGATTAGTCTGAACATAAGATAGCATGGAATCTCCTGGTAGCTCCAATACTAAATATGTGACTTTAAGGGAAAAAATTTTCCCCTTCTTTCTCTTTTTTTAAGATTTATTTTATTGTTTTGAGAGAAGGGGAGAAAGAGGGAGACAGAGAGAAAGCAAGAGTGAGAAGGGAGTAGGCCCAGAGCAGTCTCCATGATTGCACAGCATTAGTTGTCACATAGTTTCATTCCAAACAGATGGACGGGTGTGGGGCCAAGCAGGACAGGAATCAAACCGGGGGCTTCCTGCATGGGAGGCAAGAGCCTTCACCATCATCCCCGTGGTTACCAGGTGAGCCGAAGTTCAGCGTATGTACTTGCATGGGCTGGGGTTGAAATTCAAACCCTAAACCTTCTGATTGCAAGGCAAAGGCTCAACTGCTGAGCTACCTGGGCACCCCCAATTTCCCCCTCCTTTTTGAGGGGAAAGTGGCACAGATAACAGTAACAAATGTGTCAACGTTAGGCAGGATTTTCTTTTTTTTTTTTTAGTTTTAAAGTTTGTGTTTGTGACAGTAAGTAAGTTTAACTATTACCCTGAAAGTCCAAACAAATTTAACATGTGAGGATACTTTTAAACTGTCTCAAATTAAAAGATTGTGAAGGTATTTTCTGACTGTATCTCTTTTGGAAATGTAGCACATTTGGTGGTGTTCTCAGATATAAAAATCAAGCATTTTCAGAATCTTAGAAAATGTAAAGCATTTAATTATACTCTCCAATTTTGCGAAATGTCTCTAAAATATATGAAATTGAAATAGAAGGGGACATGTAATAAATATTCACAATTTACAATTTTACATTTAACAATTAACATTTAATATTTGCAATTTACAATTGCATGTTTATGATTACATAATCACAATTTGGAAAATCTATTCTTATCTTTTAAAGGTGAACCACTTAAAAAAATTTTTCTCAGTGTTATAAATAGATCTGCCATAAAGAAAACAAAACCTGACGTTTCATTTTTAGTCTTATTTGTTTTAATACAGCTTTTGCATCTCTGGATCTTAATTCAATTGTAACTTGTGCCACTTCACGGGCAATTTGCCTGGTTAATGCCGGCTTGTCCTCACTGCCACTTCCCCTCAGATTAGCTGAGGGGGTGACTTGGATTTGGACACTCAGAAGTTATCTCTCAGTGGGGTGCAAGTTCCTTATGTCACTCTTCCCGCCTCCCAGCTACCACATTGCTTGTGGTAGTTTCATGCTGAGCACATTTTTGTTCACGTTAATACTCGGTTATTTTTCAAATGGCTTTGCAGAACAGATGTTTTAATGTGAGTACCCATCTTTCTTCTTTCTCCTGACATATTTTTCACATGCAAAAACTCCCGCATTTAGTCCAGAAAAAAGAAGGGATGGATAAAGGAAAGACTCATGATGAGTGTCTTAAAAAAGTTGTTCCTTAGATACTTTCCTGCATAGTAGTTTGTCTCCACTTATTTCTCCTGATCTATGGATTTGTTGACAACAAATTTACTTCCTGATTTTTTATCTAGTTTTATGTATAATTTTCTCTTGAAAATTAGTGCATTTTCATTTTAATACTTTATGTCTAGAGAGATTTCACATAGCACTTGTCAACATAAACTATATATATATTTCTTTTATTTTAATTTTCATCCAGATCTAAGCTAGTGATCACAAGTTAATCTTAAAGAGAACTAGCTTCCTATATTCCTTTCAAACCTCCTTCTGTTGGTACTGATTTAAAGTTAAAATGCCACATGCCCCCAATCTTACTCTTTGTCACTTGTCAGAGATGACTTTTATTCTATCTGCAAGTTTAATAATTAGAAATAGTCTTAAATTTTTTTATTTCAGAAGTTCATTCGTGGAAGAGATGTTACAAACTTTGAAAGAAAACAAAAGAAATTTCCAATTGCTTCTTCTCAAGTAACATCAAAGCTTTTGGATCCAGAAATCGAGAAACAATGGAATCTCTGACCTTTTCTCCCTGTTGCTAATCTCCTTTGTATGGTTGTGCAGTGTAAGATGAAGTATATACATGTTAATTTTTCAGAATATTATAGTTGGAGTCAGTCTCAATCTTTCAGGATTAAAAACATTTAAAGTCAAACTTAAAAAAAATTGTTTAGGGGAAACCGGGATGGCTCAGTGGGTTAAGCGCTCACTTTGCAGTGCCGGGAACCCAGGATCGAATTCCGGTCCTGGCCTGTGAGGACCCATGTGCTGAACTGGAGAGTGCCACCAGTTCAGTTCTCTCTCTCTCTCTCTCTCTTCTCTCTATCAGTGCAGAGTATTGGTAAATGGAGACTAGAAACTAAAAGATTTCTAAACAGTTCTTTTACATTCATCTATTGTACATTTCTATTATTCTCAAAAACTTTTTTTGAAAGAGGAGTGGAAAATTTCCCAAATATATTATAATTCAAAATTCCTGTTACAAAGGTATTTAAACATTTTTATAAATAATAGTAATTTGAAATCCTAGTGTTTTCTGTTACTTTAAAAATGCTGGTTTATTGAAAGGAAAGAAAGAAAGAAGAAAGAGAGAGAGAGAGAGAGAGAGAGAGAGAGAGAGAGAGAGAGAGAGAAAGAAAGAAAAAGAAAATATCTCTAATCCCCTTATAGCTCAGCATTAAATCCAAAGTCATTTCCTATCTGAAGCATGCCATCAGCCACCTCTTTCGAAGAAAGAGGGGGCATGCTGTTAATGCATAGCTGTCACTCACACACTTGGCTGTTAAGCAACGGAAGAAAAGAAGCAGAGCCATTAGTCAATAATTCTTAAAATTTAAATCCCCTGTAATTTTCAGTAAAGGCTTTGCTTTTTTGGCATCTAAAATAGACTGAAACACAACTGCAGCCATCAGTTCATGGCATTTTCCTAGAGTGAAGGCAGACAGCCCAGTTAGCTATTTCAGACCAGAAAAGATAGGCGATTCTGTTTTCCATCTCAACTTCCCTGTAATGTTCAAATAACTGAAATGTGTTTATCCCATCTGCCTTCTTTAATGATCATGAACAGTGACAGATCCCAGAGAGAATGTACAACGTTTTCTGCTTTCTGAAGCTCAGTGTTATTCTCTGTCAGGAAAAATTTACAAGTTGGCTTTTGTGTATGTAAAATTCGATCCCTAGAATAGTATGTTATGAATAGTAAATACCATAAAATATCCCACATTTCGATGTTGTTCTAAGGAAAAATCCCTGATATTTCTGGAAATATAGAAAAGTGATGTAGTTGCTCCACACTCTATTCTTTATTTTAGGGAGTTCTTAACTATGTGTGTTATTTTACTTTATAAATGGAAGAAAACAACATTGACTATTCTATGTAGTAGGAATTGTAAGACCAAACAGCTCCTTGGAAACTAGTCTTTCTCATGCTGACACGTAGAAACATAGCACAAGAGGTCTGGAGAAATGAACTTTGATTTGAACTAACCTGGGTTCTAAATTTTAGTTCTGACCAGGTACCTTTGAGAGGCTGCATGGCAGATCCACTGAACAAAAATTTCCTTATTTCTAAATGAGAATATTAGACCCAATACTTTCTAAGTGTAAATACTAATAATTTGGACACATGTGAAGCCAATGAAGAAGACACTGGAGGTGGCAGAACTCCAGTTTTCACTTTGGATTTCTTCTAAGCCCTCAGTTTTATCTGAATATCTCAGGACCTCTGGAAAAGCTCCTTGGGCCTATGAAGCCTTGGTGTCCTCATTTTTCAAGCACAGGGGACAATTCTGTCCTGTCCGTGTTGGCACGAAAATCCACGCAAAAGGGGGTGGAAGTATCCACATACTGGATAAGGCTTCTTATAATACAAATGATAACTATTGTTATTATTCCAGAAAACCAGTAATGCTTCTAAAACCATTCTTTCACTTTCTTTACTTTAGTAACTGCTTTCTAGTAGAAAAGACCTTCCCAGCTTTAAGAGTACCGATAATTAATACCTTAAAAGTATGACTGGTTACCGTATAGCCAGCTCTGCTTATGTGAAAAATGCACAACCAACTCAGAAACATTCATTATCAATGAAATAAGAATCACGTACACAAATCACACCAGTAAGAGAAAAGTATAGTCAGTGTTGCTATCCCACAGCATATTGTTCCTAAAACTGTGTTATGCAAACCTGTGCATTAAAAGTGATTTATGGGAAATTGAGATTAGGAGGACCAACACTCAAAAAGCTTCATCAGAGACACATGTAAAACAAATAGCGATCTAATAAAAACACTGGCACCATTAAGTGATTAAGAAATACGTGAATACTACAATAAACATGACACTTTACTTGAAAATGACGTGAGGTTGCCGGTGGAAGAGGGTTGCAGCATGTGAGTTAGTGTGGAGTCTGAGGTTAGGAGAGTTGTCACACCAGAGGTGGACGGATGTGGCTGATAGCCTGTGGAATGAACGGAAGTAACTGGTGGATACTTGAAGTATGCATGTGTGTGTGCGGGTGTGCGTGCTGTGTGTTCCTAAGGGCTTCATTCAGCTGTATGCAGCTTTCTGTCTTCACTTAGTGTTTTTGTTGAGAAAAAACAAGATAAGCAAATACAAAATTTGTATTATGCTCATATAATTCCCTAATATATCAATCTCTTTGAAATGGATTTGCATTTTCAAAACAAGCGTTAAAGCAGAAAGGCCTGTATAGAGATTCTAGGCAGTATTTATCCTCACATCTACCTGTACGTGTATATATGTATAAATAACATTGAAAATGAGAAAGTGAGAAGAATTCAGTGAATCGTGATTTTCTTGTACATGCCATAGTAAAATTATTTTTACGTAGTGCTGCATTTTCCCTTCACACCAAAAAAAACCCAAAACAAAACAAAAAAAACAACTTATTTTTAAAAATATAAAATACCAGAAAAAAATAGGTCTTACAAAATAGTTATACGCACTCTTTTGCTTTGAACATTTTTAAAGTTCCCTATGTGTCTCAATTTCTAGCTTCAGTAAAAACAAGAGAGAAGGTGGTGAGGAAGGGGAGATACAGAGAACAGAATAAGGTAATGGAAATGTGGTTCAAAATGCAGACAAATCTGCCGTTTCTGCTTGATAGCCTGTAACATTTCCATGTAGTGCACTTTGCATGGCAGAATAGCTACTAGTAATAGAATTCTCTCGCAGTGGAGGTTAATTACTTTTCAGCTACAGCAAAATAAATTTCCTGTCAAGCCCATGGACAGGAATATGTCAATGTCCCCGTTTTTACCTGCAGTTCTAATTCAACCTTAATATCTGACACTTGCTCGCATTTAGTGGGCTGTTCCTCTGAACAGTGGGCTCCCCAAAGGAATGTAGAGGGATTGTCAGTTAACGTAGTAACAAAGTGTGTGTTAAAAAAAAAAAAAAGTGATTTGCCTCTCTTAAAGTGCACTGTGAAGATTAACAGAGCTGCCTCTTACTTTAGAAAATAAGAGTTGACCCTCTTGGTGATACAAACAAGTGCAACTGATCACAGAACATCTCCCCCGGGCCGCAGTGAAGCAAACCCTGGCTTTCCATTGCACAGTGAACTGCCTGTAGGGAGGCTTAAGAGTCATTCATTTCAGTCTATTTTCCACTTCAATATGGCCAAGCCCACTACACAATGTGCTGAACTTCATAGAATAGTGTATCAATAACCCTACTTAATTATCCCATTTGGGCGCTCAATTTTTTTTTTCTGCAAATGTAATCTTTTTCTATGACCATGATCATGTTCTATCATTGGGACAGACACTCCCACCATCACTTAATTGGCCAATACCAACTTTGGCAATCCTGAAGGACAGATGGAACAAAGAAATGAGCCTACATCACTTTCCACTGCACAGACAGCTGCCGGGATGGGAGGGTAGGATACAGAATAAAGAAGCAGTTTTACTCTATCAAAAAGACTAGACTTTACAGCTAACATCTTTACTACAAAGTAAAGATGAACAATTAGAAAATAATTGATATGAAAAGATATTCTCACGTGTTCTCTCTATAGCACAACTCCTCATTTTCAACCCCCTCCCATCTTGCATTTTCTTCCCATCAAAACCTTTGATTCTACACATTCAAGCAGTTTGCCCATATAACTCTTCAGCTAATTCGATGTGGTCTCAACTTTCCTCTGAAACACTGAAGAATTCAATTTTATTCTTCCTTGTGACAATTAGTCTCATATAATAACTTCATTGTAATTTTTAACTACTCCCTTTTCCAATTGGATCGCAAGTACCTTATGATGTAATATTTCACTTTGCTTTTAATTTACTGCATCCTGTAGCACGATGCCTCAACCTAATGAATACTCATGAACATTTGTTGCTTTGACTTTTCTTGAAGTTTAATCCTCTTCAGATACAGAGGAAATTGCAGGAGGGGATCCTCAGTGCTTTACAAACTCTTTTCTCATTGACTCTTTGTAGTGAATTCATTTGCAATTCAGAATTCCTACAGGAAATAAATAATATCTTAGTGTGGATGTCTGAGTGTAAAAATATGATAAGGTGATCAGTCAAGTATTCACTTATGTTCTGTTAAAGGGTAGGAAACCAATAACCAATACTCATGTTTTCCCTTTCTGAGGCTGAATCAAACTGAAAATAAGATACCTGAGACGGACTGATGGAGATCAAAGTATCATTTTACTAAGCTAAAATGTGGGGGGAGATTGTGGCTGAGCTGTCATGGTTAAAGCAAGTTCCCCAATCTTTCACCCCTAGACATTCTATGTATTCCTTACTAGAAAGAAAGATACCACTCAAGTGAATTACATAATGGGAGACAAGACTGAGACTGCCCTGAGCAGGCAATCCAATGGGCCAAGCCGGACACATTCAAGTTCTCTAAACTCACCAGCCAGAACAGTTACTTCTGCCTGGTGGAGTGCGAAGAAGTGGGTAGAAAGGAGAAAAGGAAGCCTCAGAGACAAGTTGAAGCATACTTCAAAGACTTTCCTTAGTAAGCAGTACGAAAACAAACTGTGAAACCAGAGTAAGGAGTTTGCATTCCTGCCTAACATGAAATTACGTTCATTCTTTTTAACTGTCTTCGATGATGATAGTCAATATAGTATTTGCCATTAATGCTAGATATAACTTGGAAATGAACCAGTACTTATAGAAAAAACAATACTAAATGGAAAACATGTGAGGGTCCTACAGCTAGGTGGGAAAGAGTTCATCTCCATAACTGCATGCACTGGGCACTGTCTATTTGGAGAAATAAAGAACTCCATCAAGCCACAGAAAAATGGAACATACTCCTGAATGTTGTCTTATCTTGGAATTTTGTAAAAATTGTCCAACAGTTCAAAGAGTTGTGCATTTGAAGTGGGAAAAGGAGAAATATGCACTTGTTGAGTAAGTTTCAGCTACCCCTGGGATAAAATGGGCTGTTATAAAATAAATCAGGGGTGTCAATTTTTTTTTCTGTAAAGTGCCAGATAGTAATTATTTTAAGTTTTATGGGTCATATGGTTTCTGTTCCAACTACTTAACTCGGCTGTTACTAGTAGTGTGAAAGTAACCATAGACACATGCAAATGAATAAGCAGGATGGTGCTTCTATTAAGACTTTATTTTTGAATATTGATATTTGAACTTCCTGTACTTTTTATATGCCATGGAATAGTATTGTTCTTTTGATTTTTAAAATTATTCCCAGCTCACAGGTCATATATTGGCCATATTTAGTCTGTGGACCATAGTCTGCCCAACCCCACTCCCTTGAAATAAATATTAGCATTCAGTGAAATGCTAACTCAATATACCAGTTTTATACCTTGTCTACACCTAGAAAAAGAACTGATAGTGAGCATTTGTATACTCTACAATTCTCTATAGCTTAATTTAAGAACTTAAATTTCTCCTCAACTACCATCAAAGAAGATTTGCAAACACTACTATCTATTAGGTTTTCAAAAAATGTATGAAAGGGAAGATGTTGATAACACATTGTGATTATTGGCAAACCAACATTTCATTGTATGTTCAGACAGACCTTAATGCTGATGGATTTACAACAGTAGCAGAAAAGGTCAGAGGAAGAAGTCTATTCAATTGCAAGTCTGTAAGGATGGGTCTAATTTCGGAGAACAGGACAGGAACTTTGAAGCTCTTTGAGGGTACCCAATTACACAGGAAAATGTTAAGCAAAAGCAAACTGTCCTGTGACATTTACCTTCTTGCTTATTTTGTGAAAGGGCAAAGAAGTACAGTTTTACTCCATAGTTTCACTGTTTTCTGTGGGAAATAAAGCTGGAAGTTTCTAGAAGTAGAACACTAGCTCCTGCTAAATTTATCTGACAGCTCCCATGGTTTCCACCTGAACTGTATTGGCAGGAAAGGCTTCTGCTGCCAAAGCTCGACACGCCCACTTCCGGCTCTCATTCCACATGACAACGCTGCATTAGCATGCCCTAATCTTGATTCCATTCTTTTCCCCACTGCACCATTTCTCCCATGTTTGCTCTTTGAATTATTCTCACTGTATACTAAACACAGAAAATTTTTAAATAAGGAATAACATTTTATCTTTCTCCCTTCTCATGGCATAAAAGCTGATCACAGTTTATTGTGTACACTGTTATTCATTTTAAATATTAACATATAAATATGTAAGAGTAATAAGTAGTAACACAAAGCTAATTTTTTTCTTTTTTTTCTTTTCTTTTTTGCAGTAATGGCATTCTGCTATTTTTCTCTGAATTGCGTAGCACTTATTATTTATGAATGTATTTATACCAAAAACAACTTTCTAATTCAGTACACATTCCTTTTTTTCTTCTTTTCTTTTCACTGAACAGGTTATCATGGCATGGATAAAGCTTTATGTACTTAGTATGCCTCTAGTGGGTGAGCTGTGAAAAGACTTCCACTTTTTCTTTCTCTTCCTTTTTTTTATATATATAAATTATATATATATATACACACACACATATAAATACATACATTATATATATATATATATAATATATATATTTATATATATAGAGAGAGAGAGAGAGAGAGAGAGGAATTTGGACTACTTGATCTATAGTTTTCAGACCAAAATATCTGTGAGTCTTTTAATGTATTTCTTTCTTTTTTTTTATTGCTTTTTGACAGAGAGAATGAGAGAGAGATACAGAGACAGAGAGAGAACTGAGCTGGGGGCACTCCCCAGTGCAGCACATGAGTCCGCATGGGCCAGGGCCGGGATTCGATCCTGGGTCCCCGGCGCTGCAAAGTGAGCGCTTAACCCACTGAGCCATCCTGGCTTCCCCTAATGTATTTCTATTGTACTGTGCCAGTTGTTCCACCAAGTACATAGAGCAAGACTGTCTAGCTCACGTCCCACAGCCTGCGTGAGGCCCAGGACAGCTTTGAATGCAGCCCAACACAAATTCATAAACTTTCTTAAAACATTATGAGATCTTTTTTTTTTTTTTCCAATTTGTTTTAGCTCATCAGCTATCCTTAGTGTTAGTGTATCTTATGTGTAGCCCAAGACAATTCTTTTTTAAATGTGGGCCAGGGAAGCCTAAAGATTGGACACCCATAATATAGAAAAACCTTGTTCTCTAAGTCAATTAAAAAGGTAGATATGGAAGAAAAAGAGAAAACATGCCTATAAAATGTGATATTAATTATAATGAAAAAATAATTATCTATAAAAATATTTTATAATAAACTTGTTTTTATAACTTGGTTATTCAAGATTTCTAATAAATTAATAAAGAATAAATTACCCAAAATGTACATTAGAAATAGAAATTTCATGTTATTTAAACACATTTTTTTTAAAGATTCATTTTTATTGTTTTTGACAGAGAGATAGAAAGAAGGGGGAAGGCCCAGAGCAGATTCCATAGTTTCACGTCATCAGTTTTCTACATAATTTTCATTCCAAAGGTTGGTGCAAGGCTGCTCAGGGCAGGAACCAGCAAGGGGCCTCCCACACGGGAGGCATACCCCAGTGAGAACCGAACTGGGAGCACACCGCAATTCAGCTTATGGGTCCACATGGGCTAGGGCTTGTCCTTGGACCCTGGGGCTGACAGATGAGTGCTCAACCAGCTAAGCCATCCTTACCTCCCCTAAATACATTTTTTTTAAAGGAAAGTCACCACTACTTTAAAATTTTACAAGAAAATTTCAGTCTATCTCTAATTCCTTCTGCTCAGAAGTTTATTGTGAGAGCTGGAGAAGGGAAGGTAACAAAACATCAACACTTTGGAATAGCTTCTAAATTCAATTCCTCACCAATATACAGGGCTAAAGTTTACAATGCATATATGAACCTCTAAATGACCTAGATTCAGTCTCTGGGAAGAAGACCTCTAGCATCACACCAAAGCAGTTGTTGCTAAAGAAGAATGTTGCAGTCTATGCATTGTTACTCTGCTCATAATTTGTCTACAGTTTGTAATTTAGAGAGTCTGTTGTTCACCTCATTCATCACAGAAAGACACTAAGGAGAGGAAAGCTGTACACACAAAAATTAAAAATCTATTTGTTGCCCTTGGCGTGCTTTAGTTTCTTGTTCAACTCAGTTTGTTGTGTTTAACTTATTGGTTTATTTGGAGCTCCACAAAAGAAAAACGAGCCTGCTTTGTTGATCTCCTATTGAAACTGCCTCCCAGGGAGTCTCTAGTTTCCTTTGTCATTTTGTGTCCTTACTAATGAGTTGATTGTTGTGGGCTGAAAAAAATGAAACAAAGCAAACAAACAAACAAAAAAACCCCACAGTTCTTGCATCATCTATCTTATTTTGCATTTGTATTTAAAATATGGTTGCTGTTTAGACATTATTTGAAACAAATATAGCAACCAAATTTTTTCTCTTTCTTTCAGTAATTTGCTACAGAGAGTTAATATGATATAGTTTTTAAAAGCTTTAACTCCTTTAATTGAAGTGACCTTATTAAAGTAATTTAGACTTCTCAGGTCTCAGTTTATTTATTTATTAAGGGGGATAATAACATTATTCCCATCTCCTAGGAAATTAAGAGGATTTGGAGAGTTGTTACTTAAAAAACACATAGAAGAGTCCCTAGCACACATTATGCAAGTGATAACAATTATTATAGACACTCTGGACACATTTGGTTATACCATCTGTTACAGACTGAATGTTTGTCTCCAGAAAATTCATGTTAAATTCCTAGCCCCTAGGGTGACTGTATCTGGAGACAGGGCCACTAAAGGAGTAATTAGAATTAAAACAAAACAAAAAAAAACCTTTCTAAGAATGGGCTCTAATTCCATAGGATTAGTGCCCATATGAAAAGAGACTCCAGGATGTTTGTTGTTTTTCTTTCTGCACCTATAACTGGGGTGAGGCAATGTGGGTACACTACAATTCTTTCTGGTTTAAGTCATTGAGATTTTTACTTCAGGTTTTTATCAACTCTGTATTTTTTTTGCCATAGAAAAGCTTCTTTAAAATTTATATGGAAAAGCACAGACTCTAGAATAGCTAAAACAACCTTGAAAAAGGAGAATAAAGTGGGAGAAATCAGTCTACCCCTTATTAAGATCTACTTAAATAGAGTTATGAAGATATTGTTATATTGGTGGAGAAGTAGACACATAAATTAATGAAATAGTATAATGAACTCAGAAATGAACTAATGTAAATCCGCCCAACTGATTTTTGACAAGGAAATACAAGCCTTTCAATAAGTGATTCCCAAACCATTTTAAATCCACAGCCATTATAGAAAACTTTGAGGTTTTAAAAAATTAAATCAAAATTCTCATGGACTAAAAAGTAAAACTATAGAATTTTAAAATAAAATAAGAGGAAATCATTATGTGGGTCTAGGCAGAAAACTTTTAAACTTGACACCAAAAGCATAATCCGAAAATTGATACATCAATCCTCCTCCAAATTAAAAAAGTTTTGCAGTGTGAAATTAAGTGGAAACGTCATTTCTTTTTGTTCAGAGAATGAAATGACTAGCTACAAATTTGGGCAAAAATTTTTGCAAACTACATATCTGAGAAAGGACTAGTATTTACAATTCTAAAACTCAACAATGAAACAAATAGAGATCCAATTAGAAAACAGGAGAAAAAGATATGAACAGAAATTGCACAGAAGAATATATACTGGTGACAAATAAGCACACGAATAGATGTTTGATATCATTAACTTTTAGGGAAATGCAAATTTGAACTTCAATGGAATATTAATGCATACCTATCAAAATTAAAATAAAATAAATTTCTAAGAAGTGATAACACCAAATGCTGGAGAAAATGTAGCGAAACTGGATCACTCATATATCGCTAATAGGAATGGAAAGTGATAAAACCACTGTGGAAAATATTTTGGCAAATTCTTATAAAGCTAAATGTTGAATTACCATGGTCCAGCAATTGTACTCTCAGACAAATTATTAATAAAACTTACGTTCATGCAACAACCTGCACATGAATGTCCACAGAAACTTTATTTGTAATCCAAACTAGAACAATCCAAATGTTCTTCATTGAGCAAATTGTTAAACAAATTGGTTCATCCATATTATGGAATACTATTCAGCAATAAAAAGGAATAAACCACTGTTACTTTCAACAACTTTAATCTTCAGAAAATTATGCAGAGAAAAACCAATTTAAAAAAGTTATATACTGTATGATTCTGTTTATATATTACTTCTAAAATGACAAAATTATACAGGTAAAGAATAGTTTAGTGGTTGCTATGGGTTCAGCGTGAGAGTGGTTGAAAGGAAGTAGAAGCTGTTGTAAAGGAGCCACATGAGAGATCCTTATGACAATCAAACTGTTCTTTTCCTGATTGTGGCACTGATTATACAAATGACTGTATGTAAACTAATGATATGTGTGTAAGAGCAAGTTCTTTTATCAATGTCAATATCCTATATGATAGTCATGTAAGATTTTACATCGGGAAGAACTGGGTGAAGGATATACAGGATCCCTCTGTATTATTTCTTAAGTTCATGTGCATCTACAATTATCTCAAACAATAATTTAATTAAGAAAGTAAATAGGATCAAGATTAAAAAATAAAATGACAGAATTAGTATTAATCTATTTCTTGACTCTGTAATTTTTCTATCAAGTTATGAGTACCTGATTTAGGACTGAAAGTTATGATGTCTAGAATGCTTATAGTACATATATTTAGTTGTTATGTTAGAGCTTTCTGGTCCTTGAAAACTCCAATTTGTAATTAAACTTGATAGAATAATTAAGACTAAAGGAATTACCATGCAGACTGTTAGTCTCACATCCTCCAGTTAAAGAAAAGTTGAACTTTCGACATGGATATGAAGCAGGCCCAGAGGGCTGATGTTCAGCATAGTTTGATTCTTGGATTCAATTTCTGAACACTCTGAAGTCATTTTATGCCACTTGACTCAAATCATTCAACTCAGTGAAAATTTGTTAGTTAAATGTCAGCTCCTTGGTGCTACCCTATAGACTTCACAGAGGGAACCTAGGCTGTCTAACAATTTTTAAAAAGACACCTCTAGCTCAGGCAACATGCTACACAGCAGAGGAAAACCTTCTACTGCAAAAGAGCCTGGCTGCAGCATAGCTCAGCTATCAGTAAATAGAGCAAAAAGAAATAAATAACGCTTTTAACACACTAAATGAATTGTAGCATAATTCCTGCTGAGAAGAAAATCCTAGTGGTCTGTTAAATATTTTAACATGCTTTCTATTCCATTTCTGCTAATATGGTAATGCAGAAGTAGCTATTATTGTAATTTGTAAAAGACATAATGGAGATTTGTCACTTCGAGTTGCTCCCTGCATGTGCTGTGGGCTGTCCCCTTTGAAGATACCATCTTCTCTCTGGTTTCAAAGACAGCCTCTATGATAAGTGTGTCAGCAAAATCCAGCCTAATAACATCTAGGCAATATCAATTACAGGCAAGTCTAAAGAAAGGAAATGTTTTGTTTTCAGAAATGAGTTACTTTCAGTTACCAAATAGGGACAATAGTAGATCATAGTTACAAATTAGTGTACTTAAGGAGATGTTGGTAGTATTTTTAAAGGATCAATAATTCTGAAATCATACTGTAAAACATAGATGAAGTATTGTAGAATTGAATACTTAGAATGTATGTAATTTTTACTAACCAATGTCACCTTAATAAATTTAACAATTAAAAAAAGAATCAATAATTCACATGCTTTTTTAGAGATTAAAAAAAAAAGAAAACATTCTTTCCTTTATAAAACATGCAAGTAAATGTATATTTAGTCTTGTCATGAGATCATTTGTGATTACCAAGGTGACATTACTTTTAATCAAAATAATTGGTAGTCATCAACATAACCTGTGATGAAACAAGATATTTTTATCACACTGTCACTTAGCATCAGGACAATTACTATGTGCCATGTTTTAATTTTACTGCTTCAAAGTTTTAATTATTACAATAAATATGTATTGTCTTCATAAGCAAATTCTAAAAAATGTAGTAAATCCTTTGATGCAATAGGCAACTGATCATATAGGTACATACATGACAGCTTATTGGGGTGGAGCAGTAATAATACATTTCTGGGAAAATAATAAAACCAAAGTTCAAGAAATCAAATGTAGGGGAAGCTGGGAAGGCTCAACAGGTTAAGTGCTTGCTCTTCAGCCCCAAGCACTGAGGATTGAATCACAACCTCGGCCTGTGTGGACAATACACTTACCTGGGGTGGGCTTCCCATGCAGGAGGCCCCCAGTTTGGTTCTCACCCTTCAGTTTGGCCCCTGGCTCAAGGAGGTGTGCCTCTCATGCTAGAGGCTCCCAGCCCATCTGTGTGGAACAAAACCGTGTTGAAAACTGATGATGTACAACTATGGAGACTGCTCTAGGCCCTCCCCCTTCTCTCTGTCTCTTTCTGTCTCTGTTAAAAACAATAGAATAAATCTAAGAAAGAAAAAAAAAAGAAATTAAATGTAGCTTCGACAGTATCTTTCAAAACTAATAGTAATTCCTTTGTCATTCTCTGCATGTTCAGATTCCTTCCATATAATATACAATTATTAACAAGAACTCTCTCTTCTAATCTTGGCTGCTTTAAAAACATTAGCAGGGGCCATTTATCATCGTATTTCTTATTAAAGCTTGGAAGAAACACCACACAGCAGTGTATCTTGGAATTTGGAAATGTGAAGAAAATCACTCCCTATTATTTTCTCACTGATTGTGGCTCATGTTAAAAATAATTACTATTACAAGATTTGCCTGTACTTCAGTTGCCAATTTTCACAGATCTGGTGATTAAATTTTGCAGCCTTGTCCTCTAGAATTGCTCATAGTTTCCGTTTTTCCCCTTTATATGGATGTCTTCGAATGACTCAGGGTAATGTTTTGAGTTTTGCTTCTCAGCTGTCCCAACAAAATTGGTTCCCTAATGAAGATGCATGGAACAAACATGGGGCACTGCAATAGTATGTGTAAAACAAACACAAAGACAAAACCCTGGGTTGGCTTTGCTTTGGTTGACAACCCATTTAAAAATCGGATGTACTCCTTCAGTTACTACTTGTTCCTCTTCACTGTCTTTTTTTCTCCTATTAAGAATTGCTTAGAATTTGTCTTTTGCATAATTTGCCTATAAGGAATACTTTTAGCAAGTAATTGATCATTGTTCTCATTCATAAAGGCTTAACATTTGTTTTCAGTTCTAAACATTTGTTAGAAATGAAATCAAACATCTTGCTTTTATTGCTCTGAATCTTTCCAGAGCTTCCTTATGACATAAAAACATAAATAACATGACTATAGATGTTTCTTTCCTCCCGTTTCAATATCCAGGTTAGTGTACTATAAGCCACTTACCTGCATTTATTTAGTAATACATCTTGGAGATAGTTCTTTAATGAATCATACATATGTATGAATATGCACTATAGTTTAACCAGTCCTTATTGATGAACATTTTGGTTGTTCCCATTTCTTTCTCTCTCTTTTTTTTTTTTTGGCTATTTCATGTCATGCTATATTGAACAACCTTGTGTTTATTCTTTCATTGCATTTGTCTGCAAGTGGAAGATAAATTTCTGGATATGAATGCTATACTATATAATATTTTAGCGATAATATAAAATTGCAATCTGAGACAAGGTTTCTCAGTAGCAACACTATTGACCTTTATAGCCAGATAATTTGTTGTGGAAGACTGTCCTGTGCAGGCTGACCATATGTACTGTTTCAAGTAAGACAGAAAAACAATGGTACTGTCCCATTTCAAACAGTACATACATTCAACCTAGTCTCACTGGGCTAAATTCAAGGTGTCAGTAGGCTGACCATACATACCATTTGAAACAGGACATACTGTTTTTTCTGTCCCGTTTCAAACCCTACTGTGCCATGTAAGATACTGAGCGGCATCCCTGGCCTCTAGGCACTAGATACCGGTAGCACCTCCTTCACTCCATTTGTGATAACAAAAATGTCCCCAGATACTGCCAACTGTTCCCCCGAGAGAACAAAAATGCCCAAGTTCAAAACCACTGCTTTAAAAGGTTATATCATTTTCAGTATCACTAGCTAGCTAAGACTATCTGTTTTTTTATTATTAAATTTATTGGGGTGACATTAGTTAGTAAAATTATATAGGTTTCAAGTGTAAAATTCTATAACACATCATCTATATATTGCATTGTGTGTTCACCACCCAAAGACATATCTCCTTTCGTCACCATTTATTTGACCCCCTTTATACACTTCTCATCTCCCATACCCCGTTACCCTCTGGTAACCACTAAACTACAGTTTATGTCTACGAGTTTTTGTTTCTTTGTCTTGTTCACTCATTGCTTTCAGTTTTATATCCCATATATGAGTGAAATCATATGGTTCTCAATTTTTTCTGACTTATTTTGCTTAGCGTGATAATCTCAAAATAAATCCATATTGTCACAAACAGCAATATTTTATCTTTTCTTATGGCTGAGTTATATTTCATTGTATATATGTAACATCTTTATCTAATCATCTATCAAAAGTATCATTTCAATTTGCATTTCTCTTATTACCTCAAGATGAGTATTGTTATCATTTTTTTCTTTTCTCTGAATTGCCTACTCATATTCTTCACGCTTTATATTTGATAGTCAATTATTTTTACTTTATAATTATTTATATATTTTGTATAAATTTCTAAAAGACTTTTATATATTAGAGATAGTCGTTTCTTACAATATGAATTGAAATATTTTTAAAGCTTGGTATTTGTTTTCTGACTTTTGTTATGGTATTTTGACTATACAAATATATAGTTTTTAATCTTCCTCCATCTTTAATTTTATTTTCTTTTGGCACAACAACCCCATTATGTTATTACTCAATTTCCCTCCTTCAATTTACCACCAAATTTCTTTTTTTTTTAATTAATTTTTAAATATATTGGGGTGACATTGGTTTGTAAAAATTACATAGGTTCTGAGTGTACAATTCTACATTACATCGTCTATGCATTGCATTATGTGCTCACCACCCAGAGTCAGTTCCCCTTCCATCACCATATAGTCGGTGCCCCTTTCCTCCTCCCGCCTCCCTCTCCCGCCCTACTCATGACTGTGTCCATGAGTTTTTATTTGTTACTTTCAATTGTATACTCCACATGTAAGAGAAGTCATATGGTTCTTAATGTTTTCAGTCTGACTTATTTTGCTTAATATGATTATCTCAAAGTCCATCCATGTTTTCACAAATGGCTGTATTTCATCTCTTCTTATTCCTGAGAAATATTCAACTGTGTAAATGTACCACAACTTTATCCAGTCATCTATCAAAGGACAAGACACTTTGGTTGTTTCCACGATTCAGCCATCATGAACAGTGCTGCGATGAACATTGGGGTACGTGTATATTTGTGGACTAAGGTTTTCGAGTTTTTTGAGTAGATACCCAGAAGAGGGGATGCTGTGTCATATGGTAATTCTATTTCTAATTTATTGAGGATATATTTTAAAATGCTCAACTTCACTAGGTATTAGGGAAATGCAAATTAAAACCACAATGAATGACCACCTCACACCTGTTAGAATAGCAATAATCAACAAGACAAGAAATAACAAGTGCTGGAGAAGCTGTAGAGAAAAAGGAACCCTCATGCACTGCTGGTGGGAATGTAAATTGATACAACCACTATGGAAGGCAGTATGGAGGTTCCACAAATATTTTTAACTGTTTTATGTCATTCAATTTGTTAATCTTTTATAACTTCTGAATTTTATATCATAATTAGAAAGCCTCCTTTCCCATAATTTTCAGGGAAAATAAAGGTACACCTATATGGTCTATAATTTTTTTTATGTATTATTAATATATTATACTTGAAATTTATCCAATATTCAGTATATCATTCTTGCTTCTCAGATTTCTTTGTGGTATTTTAAATTAAGACATTATTTTATTGATCATTTCCTTTTAGCTAGTTAAAACCTTTGATTGAGAAGCCACTAATAAATACAGTCTAAAACTACCTTGTAGCTCTTACATGAATTTTTAGATTCTTTTTCAAACTCTGTGAAAAAATCTGTTTGGTAGAATCAGCATTTTAATTTTATATAAAGTTTTGTAATGTTTATTTTTTTAATAGTAAAAATGTATTTTTCATAATTTTTTCAAAATAGATCAACATTCAAAAAAATCACAAATGGAGTTTTCTTTCAAGAATATCTTTGTTACCATAATATTCGAAACATATGGGATTATATAAGGAAACTTTCTTTGGGAGCTTATTGGCTTTTAATATGAAAATTATTAAACACAACCTGTGACGATACGCCTGTGCCTTTAACAGAGATTCTTTGATATTAAGAATCAGTGCCTACAGACAAAAGCTTCCTCCTGAAACAGGTTTATTTTTAGGTAAAACCACAGAATCTAATCAGGTTTTCTGTTATAATGTAAAGTGGAAATATAAAGATGCCTGATTATTTTGTGTTAGGACCAACCATTTCATTCTATCATCTGTCTTTTTCTATCACCTCAAGAGTGATATCCTAGAATGGGGCTCCTGACACATAATAGAAAGCTGCAGAGGAAACAATACTATGTTTCTTAGTTCAAGTCATCCACATTATCACAGAAGCAAATGAGAAGTCTCCCGACCTTTTCATTTACTTCTACGTCAACACACTCTGAGACAAAAGATTTTTGCCAGCTGTTTTACTTTTAAATTACAGTGCCATGATTGGTTTCATTTCTAAGTCACCCATAGCAACCACTGTATGCAAGTGCAAGATGAGCAACAAAATGCCTGTAAAATTCTCAAGAATTTAAGTTCAAATGCTCTAATTTATTATCAAGAAAATTTTGGTAGTTTGGATCTGATGGGATAGAAAAAAATTACATCATTTGTTCATTTTTTTTCTTTTTTTTAGGGGGTAGCGGTCTTTTAAAAATACATGTCCTTTGAAAATGGTTAATTATTTATGCATAACCTTCCCAAAAGTAAAAACATGATTCAAATAGTTCTTGAAATATATTTCACTGGACTCCAAACAGGCTTCCCAAAGGGAGCAGGAAAATAGAGTAAGACTCAAGATTTTACACCTGCTCCCACCTCCACTGTTTAAAAACTCGTATTAGAAATGACAGGTTTTAATTCATTCTGGAATTGCTTTTTTTTTTCCTTCTGATTCTCTTTCTTGCTTATTTGCAATATGCTTAGTTATTATCTTTCTCCATCTAACGTGTTCTTTCCTAGGCTCAGGAGCCTAGAAGCCCAAATGAATACTAAATCTTGATTTCCGGCAGCTGGACACTCAAATGTGCCCTCACTTCTGGCTTCACATGGAGATTCAATAGTGTTTTGGATGTGAGACTTCACCCCATATGGTCTCTGTTATAACTACTCAATGTTGCCATTGTAATATGAAATCCATTGATGATATATAAGTAAATTGAATATGGCTGTTGTAATAAAATTTACTTATGCACTCTAAAATTTAATTTCACATAATTTGCAAGTCATAAAATATTATTATTCCTTTGATATTTTTCAATTATTAAAATAATGTAAAAACCAATCTCGAAGGCATAGAAAAAAATAAGGAAGAGGGTCATATTTAGCCTATAAGCCATCATTTACCAACCTGTGCTCTAAGCAGTGATTTTTAAACTTGAATGTGCTTTAGAGTCACTTAGAAAGCTAGTTATGACAAAATGCTAGGTCTTCCCCCAAATTCCTGATTCAGTAGTTTTGGCTGTGCCCCAAGATTTTTATCTCTAAGAAATTTCCAGGTGATGCTAATGTAGCAAGTCGGGGGACCACACTTTGAAAACCACAAATCTATACCAAGGGTTGGCAAACTTTTTCTACACAGACAACTAATAAATATTTTCAGCCTTGCGAACTCTATAATATCTGTTGCCACTAAAGTAAGACCTCACTTAACTTTCTGGATAGGTTCTTCAACTTGAAGAGAAACAATGTATGATGAAACTCATTTTGCCATAGGCTAATTGATGTAAACAAGATTTCTATGGCATCTCATCAAAGTTATAAAAAAATGACACTGAGTGAAACAATGTTATTCAAGGACCAGCTGTACTAAACTGTCATTGTAGCACAAAAGCAGCAATAGATAATGCATAAATGAATGGAAGTATTGTATTGTAATATAAATTTATTTACAAAAAAACTGGTCGTGGGCTGGATTTAGTTTATGGAAGGGTTTTGCTTACCCACGATCTAGAAGACTTCCTCTTGTTCAAGAGGAAAAGAAACCTAACCATATTATTTTGACGATAAAAACTTAAAAGTGTGCGTAATTTATGAACACATAGTGACCAAAAATAATTTCAAAAATGTTTTTTAACAAATAGTTTATTAACATTCAATTAAATTTCATTGCTAATACTAAAAAATAACCAGCAACAGAAAAGATTCTGAGCTAACTGATAACATGTGCATGCAGAAAAACAGAACTTTCCTTTTGTTCTTCTTTTATTGCCCTGATAGCTGTTCATAGACATTTTTAGATATTTATTCAATTTACTTAAAAGCTAGTATCACAAAGCATCACCCTCTAAATTATAATTATCCCTCAAATTTTCTGACTCTATTTCCATTATATAGTCTGAGACATTATCTTCACTTTATTGTCCAAACATCTTACTGAGTTTTGCATTGTATATATATATTTAGATGTATTATATTGTCAAATGTCTCAGAGAATCCCAGAGAACATGTGTACATGGATGTGCACATGTGTAAAACTCTTCTTTCTAAACAATTTCAATTTCTGTGGGTCATTTTTCCTGTATGGTAGGCTCGGTTTTGTTTTCTTATTTTCTTGTTTTTTTGTTTTTTTGTTTTTCTCTTTCATACATTTCTCAAATAGCTGGTGATCTTGCCTCTCCTTTCATAGTTTAAAATGGGAGGATAGGAATATTGATAACGACAGGTTTGTGGCTGGATAACTTTACTTTAGGGTGAGTAAGTAGGTAGCCACATATGCTTGGAATCCTCTACATCAGGGATTCCCAACCCCCTTGGCCACATACAAGTACCAGGCCATGGCCCATTAGGAACTGAGCCACACAGCAGGAGGTGAATGTTGGGGAATGAGCGAAGCTTCATCTGTATTTACAGCTGCTTCCCATCACTCGCATTACCTCCTGAGCTCCGCCTCCTCTGAGATCAGCTGGAGCATTAGATTCTCATAGGAGCAGGACACCTATTGCAAACTGTGCATGCACATCACCCCCACCCTTCTGTGGGAAAATTGTCTTCCAGGAAACCAGTCCCTGGTGCCAAAAAGCCTGGGGACCACTGCTCTAAATAGCAAATTAGAGGGTTTTACCCTGAAGTGCAACGCTAACATTACCCTAATTCTTCTACGTACCCCCAGCCCCTTCAGTTCTTCAGGATAGAATTACCTGGTGTTTTGCCTGATGTAATTGCCATTCACAAAATTTAAATTAGCATCCTTTTATTAAGACCCTCTCCTTTCCCCTGTCTCCATCACACTAGCCATCTATGAGTCTGGATAATTTATAACTGATACATGACATCACATAACTTCCTTTTAATATACCACATCCTCAGATTTGGTTTGCAGGGAACTCAGTGACAAGGGAAATTATACATACTGCAGAAAAAATAAATAAAGAGGTCCTAAAACTGCAAAGTTTTGACTGAAGTTAAGTATGTATCAAAGGAACAATTTCTTAACACTAGCTTATCAGTAAACACTGCTAGCTCTAGTAGATGAACTCTATAGCTAAGTTACTAAATGGCAGAATTATGTTTTGCTAATATGTTTTGCAGATTCAAGTTATTTGACTTCTAGTAATTTAGGTTACCTTTTATCAATACAGTCTAGGCCTGTAGGCTCTATTTTAAATGCTTCTTGTCTCACATAGGCACCATAATACCCCCTCAAAACCTCTTAAACTCACTTTTGCTATTTTTTTATATGCTATAGAAACAGTAGAGCACCTTTCAGTAGAAGAAGCTTTACCTAACTGCGTTATTACAAACAATTTAAAAATTTCTTTACAATCTATTGGTAACCTTTCCATCCAAACTCCAGGAAGATTACAAGTGCTGCAAAAATCTTTTGGTTTGATAGGGTGTGACTGCACATGTCAAAGTCAATTGCCATCAAATCTAATTGATTACTTTATTGAAAAGTTGGACATGTTGAAGTTCAGCTTAATTGAGATTGCTCATTACAAGTTACCTTCCCTGAACGGAAATATAAAGTGAATGCCACTTTAAGTACAGGAGGAAAACATTTCAGCAATAATGTAAAAATAACATCTGATGAGCGGATAAGAATCCTATGAAAGGCACACTATTATCAGTAACCACAACTGCTCCTACTGTAGCAGTTTTGTAGCACGAGCTCTGCAAAGGAAGCCAAAGCAATCATAAGCATTTTTATAGCAAGGCTGTTACATGCTTTTATAGTATTCGTTGTGTCAGCACTTTAATTATAAATTCTCTTTTCTATAAGTTTACAGCAAAGCTGAAACCCCACAAAATTATTAAAAAACAAACAAACAAAAAACAAACAAAACAACAAAAAAACCTTACTCATGTTTAAAATGAAATAATAAGAATTCTTTTTAAATACTGGCCAGTTGTCCGTGTATTAAATAGCAAAAGCATCAATTAGTCTGTACAGCAAGAAGGCCCTTGCTAAAGTATATTAGATGGCCAATAAAAGCAAAGTTGAGTAATTTAGAAATGTCTAGAAATATACAGTACTCACATGCAACATAAAAATTGAAAATTATTAGAAAATATAAAATATTTTGCTTCAAAAATTTTAAACAAGGGAAGCCGGGATGGCTCAGTGGGTTAAGCGCTCACTTTGCAGCCCCAGGGACCAAGGATCGAATCCTGGCCCCGGCCCGTGTGGACCCATATGCTGAACTGGGGAGTGGCCCCAGTTCGGTTCTCACTGGGGTGAGACCCCAGCCCAGTTCCTGCCCTGTGCAGCCCCGAGCTCACCTGTGGAATGAAACTATGTGGAAAAACCAGTGATGTGCAGCTATGGAGACTGTTCTGGGTCCTCCCCCTTCTCTCTCTCTCTCTCTCTCTCTCTCTCTCTCTCTCTCTCTCTCTCTCTCTGTCAAAAACAATAAAAATAAGTCTTAAAAAAAAAATTGAAACAATAGAATTAGAGCCCCAATATAGACACCATAGTAACCTATATTTATATATCAAAACAATTACAGAAATTGTAATTAGTTAACAATTATTTGTGTCCTTTAAGAAAAATATTTCCCACAAGACTACATGAATTATGTCTCTATCAGTTTTATTCCCATTCATGAACATAGAGTTTTGCCCATAGTATGTGCTGAAGCTGAATGAAGAACCAAATTATATAATGGAAAGCACTTGTATAAGCTAGCAAATAAGTTATTGATCAACAATGTACATAAATATCATCACTTTATTATAATCACTCATTGTATTCTGTCATTTGTTTTTGAGATATATCTTCTTTTACATGTGAATGAAATAATATTTAAAGAAAATTTATTTCACATTAGTGTATACAGATCTGTTTATTCCACTTAAATACTTTTCCTTTATTTATTCTGAGTTATTTTTTTGTGTGTAATTCTACAGGAATGCAAATCTAGTTTTGAAGACAAATTACCTACTGCATTCAAAAATGGATCTGGTTATTAAAAAAACATTCTGCTCCAGATTTTGAAAACTTTTCTTTTTTTTAAGCTTCATTGAGGTATAATTGATAAAATGCTAAAATATTTAAAACAAACATGATATTTGATACATGTATACATTGTGAAAGGATTTCCCAACTAATTAATTAATACACTCATTGCTTCATATACATTTATAACTATGAACTGCTTTTTGTAGTAGCTTTTTGTAACATTATATACAAACCTATAGCTGTAGTTTGCCTAACAGGGCATCTGAAAGATAAATAGTTGCTCAAAATGGTTAAAGAAAGTGAAAGAAGTTTATGCAAAAAAGCCATTCAAAGACTAAATTTATGAATTTCAAATACTACAGGCTATTGAGTCACTCAACGTTGCCGTCTTCAAATAACACAAGATCTTCTTGTCTAAAGTGAACTTGTGATACTATAATTCGTAGTATGAAAGAACACTAATCACATTAGACTCAGTGAAGAAATACACACACGTTTGACATGAAGAAATATATTGAATATGGTATACGGCTATTCCATAACACTCTAATTGAATATTTAATTGAATGTTATATGCTAGATAGTATTTTATTTTTTAGGTTCAGTTGAGTCCTATTCCTATTATTGTTACAACTTTGTTATAGATTTTTCTTGAGAAAATTTACATTTAGCCACCAATCATCATTTAAACACTGTTTCTTCCACCTATGTTAAGAGGTAATTACTGATAATTATTTTTTAATGTGTGGAAAGGTGTGTAAGATTGCTAATTTTGAGCCCTGTGTATATTAATGTCACTTTTTCCTCTATAGTCATTATTTTAAAAATTAGGTAAGAATTACATTGGCTAAATGTCATTTTTTACTTTTGTTTTCCAGAATTATTGAAGACAATGTATGAGCAGTAACATTGCAACTTCTTGGAGTGTCTAAAGAAAAGTACCCCCCTTGCATTATTTGCACAGCTATCTCTTTTTAGTAGAGCTGTACAGATTTGGACACCATTTATTAGGGTTTTTCTTTGTGCTAATTATAACTTCTTTATATCAGGTAGGCCTCTGCTACTATAAAAACACACTGTATTGTTTATAATGATGCTACAGTTATTTTAATCATTCACATTTCTCTTTCTTGCTACCATGTATATCTCTGTTTAAATATGTATATCACTTACATTGGCAGATTTGTGGTTATGGTAGGCAATACTTCACAAATATTTCAGGAGTCCACAATATTAATGTTGAATATGGAACTATTCTTTTGGAAGTATTGTATAAATTCATGTAATACTTGCTTTCACTTTAGACTCAGATATTTGGTGTGTTTTCTCTCTTTTCTTCCCTTTCAGGCATATATAGATGTTGTTTGACAATTGCTATAATGAAAGTGTCATCTGTCTCATATTTATCCTGAGGATTAGGCATCCAGTCAGTCAAAGCTACTTGAAGTCATAGGCCATAGTATGGTTAAAATACTTCCCCCCCCCCTTGGGGAAAAAAAAAAGCTGCAGGAGTAGTAAAGATCAATGAGTTAGTTGATTAACCTAGCTATCTCTCTTTAGAAACAGAGTTGTATCTTTGTCTGAGAGAAAATTTTTAGCCATCTCCTGTTTAAATAACATCAACCAGGTAGCAAACCAATTGACTTAGACATTAAATTTAACCCAAGAACACAGCATCCTGTCTTTTTTATGAAGGGTGGTCAATAAATTCATGGAACAGGGGGGTTAATGGAGGTGAGTACTAGTGCACACAGTTTGATTGTGTGATTTATTATTAATATACCTGTAGGTATCAAATTTCAACCTTTTTGCATCTGTGTTCTTTCAGATGCTGCCAAAAAAAACACATCACATGTGAAGGAAACCCCAATTATGGATAAAATTGAATTTCATGCCATCATTAAGTTTCTCATCAAACAAAAGAAACATCTCAAACCATTTTGAAGAGATTTTAGCAGGCTGTGGAGGCTGTTGCCCTGGGAAATTCATGATTTACAAATGGCGTAGCCTTTTCAAGGAAGGCAGGGAGTCGATGGAAGATGACCTCCATCCAGGATACCAGGTTGAGGCCACTTTCTCAGACATTATCAAAAAATTTGAAAACTTGTAGTGAAAGATGCCAGATTGAATAAAAAGCCGCTTGCAGAAATGGTTGTAGTATCTTGAAATTGCAAGCTATCATTAGTGTTAGTGCATTTTGTGTGTGACTCAAGACATTTTTTCTTCTTCCAATGTAGCCCAGAAAAGCTAGAAGATTAGACACCCCTGATCTAGATATTGGAGGAGATCTGAAGTAGTACATAAGCAGATGTGCAATAAAAAATTCAGGTTTGAGGGAAGCCGGGATGGCTCAGAGGGTTAAGTGCTCACTTTGCAGCGCTGAGGACCGAGGATTGAATCCCAGCCCTGGCCCGTGTGGACCCATATGCTGAACTGGGGAGTGCCCCAGTTCAGTTTTCTCTCTGTCTCTGTATCTCTCTCTCTCTCTCTCTCTCTCTCTCTCTTTCTCTGTGTGCGTGTGTGTCAAAAACAATTAAAAAAATAAAGAAATCAGGTTTGTCAATCTTATTTGATTCTTACTCATAAGTTGCTGAAGACTGAAGATAGTCAGGTCACCACAGCCAGCCAGGACTCAGCTCATTTTTTCTGCAGGTCACCCCATGCCATCTCCTAATTTCTTCCTTTCAAGATTGCATTTGCAGTCCCAGTGTGACCCTACTAGAGATCCAGATTTACTGTTTATAATGGTAAAACATATCTAAGATCAGGCTACAATTTAAAACAAATTCTGCATATCTTGGATATTTTAATAAATACTACTGCAAAGTATTTAAAAAGTTAAAAACTAAATCAATAGACATAAAACTTAAACTTGGTATGAATATCTCTGAAACAATAAGCTGTCATCCTCCATGTCAGTGGCATATTCATTAGCAAATGCAAGTTGTACAAGCTAAAAGTATACTTTCCTTCTCTTCCTCTCATAATCTGCGTAGTCACAATAAAGTGACACCAAAAAGAGCTCTGCTATTGTATCTTTTTTCTCCATTTCAATAATATTACATGTGTTGAAAATGTATCTATCAACTTAAGCTTCTTATCATTTTTTAAAAATCTGTCATAGTAGAAGACAGTCTAGCATAACTATTAAATATACAAGTTCTAGACTTAGACTGTACTAAGTTCAAATTTATATTCAGCTTCTTAGGTAATCTTTGTCAAGTTATTTAATTTTCTAAGACCCACATACATACTAATAGAAGTATAATGATTATAGTGCCCCCCAATAAATTTAATAATTAAGAAATAATTATAATGCCCACTATAATGTTTGTAAGTATTAAAATAAATCCTATCTATTTATGGATATAGGTAAAACTCTTTTTTAAAATATCTAGCACAAATAAGCTTTAAATAGGTAATTATTATTTCCAAGATTCAGCTCACATAACTCTTCATTGAGATTTCAATATCTCTGAATAGATTTCAAAATCTGTCCTTACTTCTACTCTTGTCTTGTAATATCATCTTGCAATCTTAGCTCTATTATAGCAATTACTATATTGCATCATCATTATATACTTCTGTGTCTGTCTCCTCAAAATAATGTCCTTGAGGGAGAAGTCTGTGTTATTAATCATTTATCCTCAGCAACCAGCATCATGCCTCATACAATGTATAATGGCCACATAACTGAGCCTCCAAGATGCTGACATCATCTGCTGGTGAAAATAAAGTCATGTACGAATACAAAATAATTCAGACAGCACATAGTTTTCTATTAAATAACAAAAGGCAAACACTTTCGTTATTTATTCTAAAATTTAAGTTCTTAGGTTTCTTTTATACCCATAAGGGTTACTTTGAAGGAAAATACAGTCAATAACAACAAAAAATTACATTAGATGTACAGGAGTCCTTTACTTAAAAATAAAAAAAAAAGGAATGCCTGGATAGCTCAGCAATTTAGGACCTGCCTTGCGGCCATGAGGTCCAGGGATTGAATCCCAGCCCATGCCTATGCAGACCCACATGCTGAAATGTGGTGCAAATGGTAACCTCCAGCATGGCAGTGAAGGTTCTCACTTCCCATGCAGGAGGTCCCCAATTTGGTTCCTGCCCTGCATGGCCCCACATCAACCTGTGTGGAATGAAACTATGTCACAACTAATGATGTACAACTATGGAGATTACTTTGGGCTCTCCTTCCTTCTCTCTCTCTCTCTCTCTCTCTTTCACCTTCTTTCAAACTCATTAAAATAAACCTTACCAAACAAACAAACAAACAAACAAAAAACAGATATAGAAAATATCTCCTAACATACAAACTTAATTTTTGGCAATATTTATTTTCAGGTACAGTTAACTTTAAAATATGATAATAAATTCTAAGATCAACTTTCAAATCATAAGGCAACATGACCAGTTTCAATATACACTATCAGCATTGATAACATAAAAATAATGACATTTTAAATACAAAGAGTTTTGGGTTTTTTTAAATATTTTTAATGGAGACAGAGAGACAGAGATAGAGACAGAGAGGAGGGGGAGAGTCCAGAGCATTCTCCATGGTTGTACATCATCAGCTTTCAACATGGTTTTATTCCAGATGGGTGGGTGGGGACCATGCAGGGCAGGTACTAGGCTGGGAGCCTTCCGCATGGGAGGCACTTCCCTTGGAACCAGGGGCCAAACTGGGGACCTCCTGCATGGAAAGCACACTTCAGCTCAGCATATGGATCCTAATTGGCCTGGGCCGGGATTCCATCTTTGGTCCCTGGGGTTGCAAAGCAAGCATTTGTCCCACTGAGCCATCCTGGCTTCCCCCTAAAAGAAAACAATTTATGCAACGTGGAGATGGTCCAAATAAAAACTGCATTTGATAGTTAACCAATAATACGAAACTCATCTTTCCCTAAAGATATGTAAGGGAACATTAGTAAAGATTACTATAGTAATTGGATAAGCAACTACTTTAAATATATCTTTAATTGATAGAAAATTGTATTTAAACCTCTCTGGGAAATAGAATTCTGAAATCAATGAAATTAAGAAGATTAAAAACTTCTAAACCTGTATAGGTTTTAAAGTGATTTCATAATCAAATTTGCACTAAGGTTTAACTTTAGGAGGAAAACCAAGAAAAATGTATAGAAAATCTCCACAATATATTATATTATAATAAATGATGATTAACTATCAGCTGCAACTAAATTGAACTGAAATGTTAATAGTCTCTCTCTCTCTCTCTCTCTCTCTCTCTCTATATATATATATATATATATATATATATATATATATAATAAATCTAGTCATTTGAAATGTTTTTAATAAAATTTCACTAGTCATTACTTTATTTCTCCTCTTTTATATTAAACTCTATAAATTATATTTCTAATTCACCACACGTAGGAGGCTTTGCATTAAAGGGATTTGGTAGTGGCATTACAAATAAAATTAAAACAGTCTTAATTTACATTAGCATATTAAGAAAAGAATGTATTAAATCAATAATTTTGTGATGATCAAGAAAGGGAAGATGGAAAGTACTAACAATTTGTGCATATTTAGACTGACAGATATCCATCCCATGCTGAACACTTACTAGTAAAATGAAATAGAAGTGGTGATATTGTTTAAACATTTATAATTTAATAAGTCTGGACCCTAGACTGGTCAGTGCCTTAAAATTTGTGAATGTGTTAAGGCCATTCATAAACTGTATTATTTCTCCTTCATATGCTTTCTTTATTAAAACTCAGTAACTATTTATGATTTTAGTAATTGCACATAGGACAAGTCAGACTAACCTTCCTTCTGGATAAATTTAGAAAACTGAAGGGAAAAATTTGCCTCAAGGTACAGTGCAGCTACAAAACAATTACCATTCCAAGATCTAGGAGAAGAAAATAATTCAGAGAAAAGGGACCAATACAGGGAACTTTTTCAACCTTTAGGTATTTGCTAATTCAAACAGATTCTGAGTATATCAATAGACAGCCTCCTTATGCTAAAAGAGAAAGGTGGGAGAACATAGCCACTTAAGTATGTGAAGCCTTGGGCAACTGTTTGAATTTGCTTGGGAACAAACAGACCTATACCATTGCAAAGAAAGGTAAACTAGAAATACAATTGGCCCTCCCAAGGATATAGCCGAACTCCAAATTATCTTAATCTCTAAAATTGGACGAAGATGTTCTTAGATTGTTAGTGCTTCATATACATGAGAGAAATAAACTTAAAATTTTGTGTATGAAAATGACATTCTTAGCCATAAATTATTTCACATTTTAAAAAGACAACACATATTACAAAATTATAAATAAGCAGTGACAAAATGAGGAAAAATTACATGGATGAGTGCAAAAACAAACAAAAGAAAAAGATTCACAGGTGGTCCATATGTTAATTTGACACAAGTGAACAAAAATTATAGAATAACTAAGCAGAAATTTTCAGATAAAATGTGTCTTTGGTGGCAGAAACAAAGTATACTTAGGAAAGAATAAAACAGAAAATCTAGAATTGAGTAACAATAAATAAAATTAAGAACTTAGTGGATGGCCCAACACACAATCTAAAAGAAGAATATATTTAGACTGAAATGTGAAGAGACAA
>PVKE010013887.1:0-35837 GCA_004027555.1 Craseonycteris thonglongyai
ATTTGATTAATGTCATCTTTTAAGCAAACGTCATACTATACATTGCTACTGTAATTCAATTCAACTTAAAAAACTAACACAGGGGAAGCCGGGATGGCTCAGTGGGTTAGGTGCTCACTTTGCAGCCCCGGGAACCCAGGATCGAATCCCGGCCCCGGCCCGTGCGGAACCATATGCTGAACTGGGAGCTCCCCCAGTTTAGTTCTCTGTCTCTGTATCTCTCTCTCTCTCTCTCTCTCCCTCTCTGTCAAAAATAAATTAAAAAAATAAAAATATAAAAAAAAAAAATAAAAAAAAAAAACTAACACATAGATAACATCTCTTAAAATGTGTATACATTTTTTTTTTTACATCCCCAGTACATGTTCCCAATCAGCACCAAATACATAAAGCAACTACTAACAGAATTAAAGGGAGAAGCTGACAAAAATACAATTATAATAGGACACATATTAATAAATACACCTCTGACAGCTATAGATAGATCATCCAAACAAAAATCAGTAAGAAAATATCAGACTTAAATAATACATTAGACCAAATGGATAAACATTTACAGAGCATTTCATCCAAGAACACGAGATCACATGTTCTTTTCTAGTGCACATGCAATATTTTTAAGAATAAACTATATTTGGGGACACAAAACTAGCCACAGCACATTTAAGATTGAAATATACCAAGCATATTCTCTGACAACAATGTTGTGGAACTTGAGATCAATTGCCAAAAGAAAGCAGGAAAAAAATACACAAATATGTGGAGATTAAACAACATGCTATTAACGAACAACTGGATCACATTAAAAAATATTTTAAAAGATTGAAAAATACATAGAAACAAATAAGAATGAAAATACATCATATCAAAATTATTGAGATGTGGTGACAACAGTGTTAAGATAGAAATTTATATCAGTACAGATCTATCTCAAGAAATAAGAATTCTAAATAAATAACCTAACGTTACATCTTAAAGAACTAGAAAAAATAAAAAAATGAAACCCAAAGTCAACAGAAGAAAAAAATAATAAAACTTAGAACATAACTAAATAAAATAGAAAACAAAAAGACAATAGAAAAAATTAATGCAACAAACAGCTAGTTTTTTGAAAAGATTAATAAAATTGACAAACCCTTAGCTAGCTAGACTCACTAACAAAAAAAAAAGAGAGAAAAGACACAAATAAACAAAATCAGAAATAAAAGAGACGTTACGATGGATACCACAAAAATACAAAGGCTCATATGAGAATACTATAAAGGACTATATGCCACCAAATTCAATATCCTAGAAGAAATGGATAATTCTTAGGAATATATAACCTTCCTAGACTGCATCATGAAGAACAGGAAAATCTAAACAGACTGATCAACAGTAAGGAAATTAAAATAATCATCTAAAACCTCCCCAAAAGCAAAATTCTAGGATTAGATTGTTTCACAAGTGATTTCCACCAAATATTCAAAGATGACTTAATACCTGTCCTCAAATTCTTCCAAAAAATTGAAGTGGCAACACTTCCTAACTCAATTTACTAGGTCACCTTACCCTGATACCAAAACCTGGTAAGAATAACACAAAAAAGAAAACTTCAGACCAATATCTCTGATGAATACAAATGCAAAAATGCTGAACAAAAATACTAGAAAATTGAATACAATAATACATTTAAAACAGTCTACATCTGGGGATGCCAGGATAGCTCAGTGGTTGAGCACTCACAATTATGAGGTCTGAGGTTTAATTCCCAACCCCAGCCTGTGCAACCCCATCTGCTGAACTGCAACTTAACTGGTAACCACTGGGATGGCTCAGAGGCAAAGGTTCTCACCTCCCGTGGGGGAGGCCCCTGGTTTGGTTCCCGCTCTGCACAGCCCCACATCCACCTGTGTGGAATGAAACAGTGTCACAGCTAATGATGTAAAACTATGGAAACTCCTCTGCGCCCCACCTCCACCTTCTCTCAAAAATAATAAATAAAAACAATTTTTTTTAATGTTCTATATCACAATCGAGTGGGGTTCATTGAGAGGTGCAAGTATCGTTCAACACATGCAAACCAATCAATGCAATACACCAGGGGTCTCCAACTCTTGTACCAAGAACCGGTACTGGTCTGTGGTCTGTTAGGAACTGGGCCACACAGCAGTAGGTGAACAGCATGTGTGCGAGTGAGGGAAGCTTCATCTGTATTTACAGTAGCTCCCCATTGCTCAAATTACCGCCTGAGCTCTGCCTATTGTCAGATCAGTGGCAGCATTAGATTCTAATAAGAGTATTAACTATTGTAAACTGCTCACGTGAGGAATCTAGGGTGAGCACTCTTTATGAGAATCTAATGGAGCTGAGGCAGTGATGTTAGCACTGACTCTGCATATGGTGAGTTGTATAATTAATTGATTATATATTACAATGTAATAATAATAGAAATAAAGTGCACTATAAACGTAATGTGCTTGACTCATTCCAAAATCATCCCCTCACCTCTCCACCCCCAAGTCCATGTAAAAATTGTCTTCCATGAAACCAATCCCTGGTGCCAAAAAGGTTGGGGACTGTTGTAATATTCCACATAAAGAAAATAAAGGATAAAAAAAATCATGTGATTATATCAATAGATGCAGAAAAAACATTTGACAAAATACAACATCCATTTATGATTAAAACAATAAAATGAGTACATATAGAAGGAAAGTACTTCAGCATAATAAAGCCCGTATAAGACAACCCCTCAGCTAATATTTACTTAATGGTGAATAACTAAAAGTTTTTTCTCTAAGATCAGGAAGAGGACAAAGATATCCCCTGTCACCACTTATTCAACATAGTATTGGAAGTCCTAGCCAGAGCAATCAGGCAAGAGAAAGAAATAAAAGGCACCCAAATTGGGAATGAAGACATTAAATTGTCACTTCTTTGCAGGTGGCATGATTATTTATATTAAAAAACCCTAAACATTCCATTAAAAAAACTACTAAAAACAATAAATGAATACAGTAAAGTTGTAGAATACAAAATCAATGTCTAAAAATCCATTGCATTTCTATATACTAACAATGAAATTTCAGAACAAGAAATGAAAAAAACAATACCTGGTATAATTGCAACAAAGACAATAAAATACCAAGAAAAAAACAGAGGATGTAAAGAACCTATATATACTGAAAACTATAACACATTATTAAAAGAAATTGAAGGCACAAAGAAATAGAAAGACCTTTCATGTTCGTGGAATGAAAGAGTCAACATAGTTAAAATGGCTATATTACACAAAGCAATATACAGATTTAATACAATCTCCATCAAATTCCCAATGGTATTTTTTTTAAGAAGTAAAACAAAAAAAATCATCAATTTGTATGAAATCACAAAAGACTCCAAATAGCCAAAGCAATCCTAAGAAAAAAAGAATAAGGCTAGGCATATCACACTCCCTGATTTCAATTTATACTACAAGGCAACAATAATCAAAGCGTGGTACTGGCAGAAAAACAGACACACAGACCAATGTAATAGAATTAAGAACCCAGAAATAAACCCACATATGTATAGACAGATAATTTTCAACAAAGGAGCAGAAAACATACAATGAAGAAAAGAAAGCCTCTTCAATAAACGGTGCTTTGATAATTGGAAAGCCACATGCAAAAGACTGAAACTAGATTGCTCTCTGTCACCATATAACAGAATTAACTCAGAATGAATCAAAGACCTAAACATAAGACCTGAAACAATAAATTGCATAGAAGAAAGTATAGATACTAAACTATGAACCTTGGGTTCAGAGAGGATTTTATAAATTTGACCTCAAAGTCAAGGAAAATAGAAGCAAAAATAAATGAATGGGGTTATATCAAACTAAAAAGTTTCTACACAGCAAAAGAAGCCATCAACAAAGCAAAGAGGGGGAAGCTGGGATGGCTCAGTGGATTAAGCACTCACTTTGCAGCCCCAGAGACCAAGGATCAAATCCCGGCCCCACACCCATATGGGAGGCCCCCAGTTCAGTTCTTGCCACCCCTCCGGTCCAGCCCCTGGCCCATGGGATTGGACCCTGGCCCGGTTTTCATCTCGCACGGCCCCTGCCCATCTGTGTGGAATGAAACCATGTAGAAAACTGATGACGTACAACTGTGGGGACTGTTCTGGGCCCACCTCCTTCTCTCTGTCTCCCTCTGCCTCTGTCAAAAACAATAAAAAAAAAAAAGGCAACCAACCATAGGAGAATATATTTGCAAACAACATCTCTGATAAGGGGATAATGTCCAAAATATATAAAGAACTTGTACAACTCAAAACAAAACAAGCAATCCAATTAAAAAACGGGCAAGGGACCTGAACAGACACTTCTCCCAAGAAGACAACAAAAGGTCAACATAAATATGAAAAACACTCAACTTCATGAACTATTAGGGAAATGCAAATCAAAACCACAATTAGATACCACCTCACACATTTTAGAATAGCTATCATCAACAAGATAAGGAATAAAGGTTGGAGAGGCTGTGAAGAAAAAAAAACCCTCATACACTGCCAATGGGAACGTAAATTGATACATCCACTATGGAAAATAGTATGGGGGTTCCTCAAAAAATTCAGAATAGTATTACCATATGGGTATCTACCCAAAAATATCTGAAAACATTTATCCATTAAGTTACATGCAACCTTATGTTCACTGAAGCATTATTCACATGGAAACAACAAAAATGTTCTTTGATTAATGACTGAATAAAGAAGATATGGTATTAATACATTTACACAATGGAATATTATTTGGCCATAAAAAAGATGAAATACCACCATTTGCAACAACATGGATGGATCTTGGCAATATCATACCAAGTCAAACAAGTCAGACAGAACATGTGAAGAACCATACAATTTCATTCATATGTGAAATATAAAACTGAAAGCAACAAAGAAACAAAACAAACAAATAAAAACTCATAGACACACACAACAGTTTAGTGGTGGTAAAAGGGGAAAAAGGAGATCAAATATATGGTGAGAGAAGAACTGACTCTGGGCAGTGAGTACACAATGCAACACACAGACAATGTATTATAAATATTGCACAGTTGAAACATATATAATTTTACTAACAAATGTCATCCCAATAAATTTAATAAATTAAAAAAAAAATGATGGGATGCCAAGATAACTTAGTGGTTGCATGCTTGCCTCGTAGTCACACAAGGTACGGGGTTCAATTCCTGACCTCAGCCCATGCAAACCCATATGCTGAACTGTGGCTCAACTGGTAACCACCAGGATAGCACAGCAGTGAAGATTCTTGTCTCCAATGTAGGAGGCCCCAGTTTGGTTCCTGCCCCACGTGGCCCCACATCCACCTGTGTGGAATGAAACCATGTCACAACTAATGATGTACAACTATGGAGATTGCTGTGGGTCCTCCCCATTGCTCACTCCTCTCTCTCTCTCTTTCCCTCTCTCACACCTTCTCTCAAACAATAAAATAAAATAAAGAATGATACTCCAGGTTTTCCCCATTGGGCTCTCTTCCCGCAACCACTCAACTCTAGGCACAAGTGAACCACTTACTATAAATCTGTCCTGAACACTATCTGAATCTAGACTGAGATGTGCCACAACTACACAGCAATATATTAGGTTACAGCTATGAACTACACTTTGCTCTTATATTTGAGGCAAGTGTTTCTCAGTTTAAGTTCAGGATATCACTGAGTTTATAAAAGTGCAGTGGTGGAAAGAGAATAATGGCCAAGATCCAAAATGGGCATAGGACAGGGTGGCTAGAAGGAATAGATCAGGAGAATGAAGGAGTGATAATGGATGAGATAGACAAAGTACAAGGTTAAAGGGCATTGTCACAGTAATTAGGAACGAATCTCTCTTTAAAAAGAGTTTGCATTGATTTCAAAGCTAAAAGGAAAGACGTTCATCACAATAACTATCGTTTATTATTCACCACCATTTATTAGATGCTGTTTGAAAATGCATTATATGTATTAATTTACTTAATTACAATCACCACAACAACCCTAGGAGACAGACATCGTTGTTATCATGCCCCTTTTTTAGAGGAAGAAACTGAGGCATATAGAGATGAAAATGACAGAGCGAGGATAAAGACTCAGATAGTCAAGCTCAGAGCCCACTCGCTTCATCACTCCACATACTGCCTTTCCATAGAGAAAGCTAGGGGCCTATAAGTCTTGGTTTAGCCCATATATTAAAAGCACATTCTTGTGTCCCTGTCTCTTGGTTACCACTAGGAAACAAGGACCCCAGAGTAGCGTGGTGGTCCTCCCTAGCCTCTCAGCTTCTGAACATCACCCCATCACCACACACAGGAGGAAACAAGCTCTCTTCCAGGCTAGGGTGGATGGAAGGTATGGTTTATGAAAGGCTCCTATTTGGTACTTTCTGTTTGACCCACTATTAAGCCCCCATAAAGCTTCCTGGTAGAAGAAAAGCTTCCTTAATGAGAAATTCCCCATGAGGGCAAACCTATCATTCTCTCAGGCCAGATTGTCATGGAAACTTTTATAAGAGGAGCTCAACACTCAAGTCTTCAGGAAGCAAAAGAATCCACACAGTTGTTCTTTTGTCAAATTATACGGATTTAGTCATTGCCACAAGTGAGGCAAGACAAAGCGCCTTTTACTGATGAACAGAATTGGAACATAGTGAGAGGAACACAGTCAGAATTTGATTTGTCAAACCTCATGCCACTGAGCAATGTCTCATACTGTAGCCATCAAATAGTTCAGACACTGTATATTAAAAACAATTATGGCAATATAATTATAAAATAATTGTGAATTTAAAAAAATGCATTGCTTTTTAAAATAATCCTCAGACATCTTAGTGTAAATAATAATAGGATCGACTCTTCTATAGCAGTAGTCAGCAAACTACAGGCCACTTGGGCCAAATTGGGCTTCTTGCTTATTTTTGTACAACCCAGAGCTATAAATTGATTTTCAATTTTAAATGGTTTTTTAAAATCGAAGATTGTGGTATTAAAATGTTAAAATAGGAAGCATTTGAGAGCTTGTTCCTGGCATCTGTCACCAGTTTGGCTCAAATAAACTCTGACAAAAATTCTCTTTAAAAAAAGACATGTTAAAATCATATAAAATATAATATATAATACATAAAGTTTTATTGGAACACAGACACGCTCATACATTTACTTATTGTCTGTGGCTGCTTTCATGCTACAAAAGCACGAAGCCTAAAATATTTACTACCCGGCTCTTTACAAAAAAAAATTGCCAACTCCTTTCTAAAATGATGATGAATATGTTGCCCTGACAAATTTTCCACTGTCTAATGGCTGAATTGTAGTTTTTAATTGGTTGAAAACAGCAAAGCATTTTGTGACCTATTCCAGTAATTAATTTCTAAAACCCTATTAGAAGAGATATCGCGGCCTATTATTCACTCTAATGATAAGTGTGGTCCCCTAATTGTTTCAAGGGACGTGTTTTCTCTGACACAAAAATGATGTCTGACTGATACAAACCAGGGCCTTTCTTCAAGCGCCTGAGTGAAGCAAAGCAGAAAACGTCCTGTGCACACATACATGCACTTGGCAGGAACATTTTGCTGCTAAGCTTGAAATCAAAACAATTAAAGCCAGTAAAGACAGAGCACGTGAGCTTCTGTTCCTGCCTCTTGCTTATTCCAAAATCCTCAAATCCGCAGCTACTTTTTGTGCAGCTTTTCATTAAGCATTTCCAAAGGAAAATAGTATCAGCCTTCTTCAAAAGCTATACGGTGTGTTGTTGTTGTTGTTGTTGTTGTTGCTGCTGCTGCTGTTGCTGTTGTTTATGACTTCCCTTTGACGGTGGCTGACCCATGAGGGCAAACCTATCATTTCTATTTCTCTTGAAAAGAAATGATCTGTCATCGGATTCAACTGTCTTGTCGCTGTTTTACATACATATAGGTAATGTCTGCAGGTCAGACTCTCATTCACACTGTTCCCCAAAACACATGCCTCTAGAATTCTTCCAAATCTGGCATCAACATTGACTTCAAAAGTTGCTCCCTAAGCAAACGCTTTGGAGAAAGACACAAAACAGACTAGCCAATTATTATAATTCAGGCATCTCCTAGGACTTCATAAATGTGCTGTAATAAACTATGTTATCTCCCTGAGTTACATGAAAGTTTTACTTGTATTCAAATGCTAAACTAAGCAGTAACTTCTTCATGGGAGGTACTGGCAAGAAAAAATTTCTCCATTGAGAGCATGACCGGCTATGATCCAGTCCCAGGTCCCCTGTGTACCCAACTCTATAAACCTAGGACATGGCAGAAAATGTTCTACTCTTCTGTTAACTTCACATTGTTCAAATATGTTTTACAGTTTTTCAGAATTCTACGGAGACATCTGCCTTGTGATCTTAATCAGAAAATTATACATGACTCATAGATCCCAAAAACTTCTTTAAACAAGTTTGGGAAACTGCTGAAATTCCATCAACATCATTACAAGCAAAGGCAATATTTTGCCTAAACAAAATGAAAGCTTTTGTCTCTGACTCTCGTTCAACCACTTCAAGAAATACTATTTACTTTAGTCTAGAAATATATTAATTTTTATAACCAGTTAAAAAAAAATAGGCCAGCAAAAAAACCTAGTTTGCCAACCAAAAATTTCATTGGTTCTACTGAATAATGAATACCACTGTTTGTTTTTGCAAGTCATTACTAAGTCTGAGTCAAAGAAGAGAAATATCTCCATACCACAAAACCAGATTTTTTGTTAAAATTTGAGCCAAAGGTAATTTTTAAAAGTTGTTGCGCAGGGAGGCAGCACATATTTAATTAGGCCTAGGCTTGTTGCCTGATTTTCATTAGGCCCCTGCCTGATTCTGTTTTGGCCCACTCTTAGTATTTTTAGGCCACTGGGCACGAAGGCAATTCCTTATTTTCGTGGCTGTTTTAATTCATCAAGAAAATCCTTTGAAAGATGAAAGAAATTCTACATTTTTTCACCTGTTGTTCTTTCTTGTGTGCCTGTCACTTCACTAGCCAAACTTGCTTCAAGCCAAACCAAATGCTTTCCAAACTTCTACAGCATTTCTTTGAAGATCTTGAGTTAAGTATTTTCTTATGCTGACCAGTATAGCTACCAAATAAGGAATAAAAATAATAACATCGTTTTTAAGTTATTTTTTAAAAAATACCAGAAATGCAAAAACACATTCCAATGTGTACAAAAAAGTAAAATTCCTTTTCCCCAAGTTTAGAAGTCTTGAGCCAAATACACCTGATGTTCATTACTACACCCACAGCACATTGCTTATGTATGACAAAGTTCCTACAAAGACCATATGCTGTTTTTATTATTACCACTTCACAAGTTTTTCCAGACTCACTAGAAAAAGTATTTTATAAGACCAACCCACTGAGTGGGCTCATCTTATTACACTGATGAAATTGGGTTTGCTCTTTACTTGATTAGCAATAAGTATCTCTCCTAATTTCCAACAGCACAGCAATTAAGACCCTGACCTGTCACCACTAGCTTTAAATTTGGACTTTCATCAAGAGAAAAGGAAGATGCCAAGAAAGAAAAACACAGCTCTACCTTCAAGCTAAAAATTGTTCTGTCTTCTAGCCAATATGCACTTTCACACAGCTCCAGCAAACGTTCTTCAAGCAACTTCCAAGAGATACTAAGGGAAATACAGAACAGACCCTAGTTTTAGGTACTGTTCTGAAAGAGACGCAAGCTAGCAAGAGCTGATACCAAAAAGCAGAAAAGGGGATGCCAGGATAGCTCAGCAGTTGAGCAATTGCAAGGTCCAGGGTTCAATTCCCGGCCCCAGCAAACCCATACAGTGACCTGCAGCACAACTGGCAACTGCCAGAATGGCTCCATAGTGAAGGTTCTTGCCTCCCATGTGGGAGGCCCCCAGTTCCTGCCCCCCGTGGCACCACCGCCACCTGTGTGGAATGAAATCGTGTCACAACTAATGATGTAAAACTATGGAGACTGCTCTGGGCCCTCCCCCTTCTCTCTCTCTCTCTCACCTTCTCTCAAATAATAAAATAAATCTTTTTTAAAAAGCAGAAAAGGCAACAGAGTTGATATAAGTGTAAATGAGGCTTCTCTAATCTGTTGATACTCTTTGAGGGAGTCAGAAATGGATAAGACAAAAGCACTGGATAGAAAAAATTAATCTAAACTTCCTAAAACTCCTTGAGTCTACACCAAAGGCTTTATTAAAAAGTTACAAAGATAACTTTAAATATGTAGTCTTAAAAACCAACTAAAAAAAAACAAAGAACAAAGTAGATGCAATACCCTAGGTGGATCTTTTTATCTTAAAAGATTTATTTTATTGTTTTTGACAGAGACAGAGAGAGACAGAGAGAAGGGGGAGGGCCCAGAGCAGTCTCCATAGTTGTACATCATCAGTTTTTGACATGGTTTTTGTTCCACACAGGTGGGCAGAGGCTGTACAGGCTGGGAACCTGGCCGGGGGCTTCCTACATGGGAGGCACACCCCCTCGAGCAGGGGGCCAAGCAGGGGGTCAATTTGAGGGCCTCCCACATGGGAAGCTTGCCCAGATGAGAACCAAACTGGGGCCACACCCGAGTTCAGCATATGGGTCCGCACAGGCCAGGGCCAGGATTTGATCCTTGGTACCCGGGGCTGCAAAGCAAATGTTTAACCTGCTGAGCCATCTCAGCTTTCCCTAGTGGATCTTATTTAATATAGTCATAGATTATCTAAATATTATAAAAATTATTATTATAAAATTTTAGATAATTTATTGCTATTATTAAACGCTTGCCATATCCCAGGCACCGTACTAATCATTTCATATGCATTGTCTTCTTCAATACTCTCAAGAGCATTGCTACATAGGTAATATTATCTCAATTTTACCGAATAACCAAGACTCACAGATAGACGTTAAATAATTTTCTCAAGAAACACTGCTAGCAAATGGTGCTAAACTAAGAGTAATTGGTTAAAGTATAATACTATTCCATAGTAATTTGATATCTCTGAAATTTTCATACTGACTAAGTCATTTAGAGATCTATCACATTTTATCACATGTATTTATTTCTATGACATAGAAACTAAGAAATAATCAATGGCTTCCTCACCTCAATGGGATTAGGAATTTGTCTTCGATCAGTTCTCCAACTCTTATTCACTCTTGATGCTTATCAAATGTGAGTAAAGTTAATTCATTCAATAAAAATTATTGAGCACCTACTATGGACCAGGCAGTATAATGACTATCCTAAAGTTGACTACGAAAAGAGATGAAAGAATTTATCCATATTAACCAGAATGTTTTACCTGCAGCTAGAGTTTGCTCAGTTTGCATAAGCCTATGGGAACAGACAGTGTTGCATTTATCAGCTAACCCAGGTTTCATGGCTTTCCCCTTCAAATTATCAGGACACACCCATCAATCAAGCAGTGCCTAAGCAACACTAGTAAATCCCTGGGGGCATCTCACCTGTATAAGGAACAAGACTTATCACATACCATGTGTCTTCTAATCCTCCTGCTCTTTTCCAACTCTTTCCATAGATACTGCTGGAGCTAGAAGAGAAGAGAAGCTCTCGCTTGCTCTCACTCTCTCTCTCGATTGAATTATATTCTGTTATAGAAATCCCTAAGTAATCTTTTTTTTTTTTTTAAGATTTATTTTATTGTTTTTGACACAGGCAGAGAGCGACAGAGAGAAGGGGGAGGGCCCAGAGTACTCTCCATAGTTGTACATCATCAGTTTTCTACATGGTTTCATTCCACAGAGGTGGGCAGGGGCCACACAAGGCAGGAACTGGACCAGGGGCCTCCCACATGGGAGGCATGCCCCCTTGGGCCAGGGGCCAAACCAGGGGGCAAGAACTGAACTGGGTGCCTCCTGTATAGGAAGCACATCCCAGTTCATCATATGAGGCCACATGGGCCACGGCCAGGATTCGATCTTTGGTTCCTGAAAATGCAAAGTGAGCACTTAACCCCCTGAGCCATTCCGGCTTCCCCCCTAAGTAATCTTGCTTGTACCTCCAGTGACAAACAGTTTTAGCAAGACAACTTATTTCATTTTCATTTATAGCTTTTACTTCAACTCTCTGAAGAACTGAGACACGATCTAAAGGGCGGCTAGGACTAGAGACAAATCTGAGTCATAGATACCATTCTCAAAACAGCCCTTCCTCTATGATGACTAAGGCTTGTTCCTAAACCAAGCTATCACCCCTGACTACCTCATCCCTTATAATAATTTTCCCCAGGATGATCTTCAGTCCTTCTACAAAAGAACTTCAGACACGCCCTGCCTACATGTAGTTTTGTTTTTGTTTTTGTTTTTAAGATTTATTTTATTGTTTGAGAGAAGGTAAGAGAGAAAGAAAGAAGGAGGGGGCAGAGCAGCATCCATAGATGTATATCAATAGTTGTGACATAGTTTAATTCCACTTGGGTCAATTTGGGGCTGCGCAGGGCAGGATCTGAACCAGGGGCCTCCCATATGAGAGGCAAGAACCTTCACTGCCATCCCAATTGTAACCATTTGCACTGCAGTTCAGCATATGGGTTAGCACGGGCCAGGGCCAGGATTCAATTCTTAGACTTTGCAGTTGCAAGGCAAGTGCTCAACCTGCTGAGCTACAGCCCTTCATCCCTGCTCACAGGTAGATTGAACATGCCCAGAACACAGTTGAACCTCAGTGGAAACCACCATATAGGCTATGGCCATGTTCAAACATTCACTCTCCCCCACTCCACACACCCACATCTCTTACTAGGAAATAAGTGCCTTGGAGTAAGGGTGAGAGTGTTAAAAATAAAACTAATTTATCCCTATGTTCTGATATGGCTTATTTGGAGATTTGGGGGGCAGGCAGTATAAAGTGTACTTTCAGGTATGCTTCTCGTAGACCAACAGAAGACAATGATAAGGGTCATCCAAGAATAGCTAAGGTAAAATTACAAAAATAAATTAAATTCCGGCACAATGGCTCTAGAATGGGAATTTAGAGGATAAGCAGGAATCAACCACAAATGGCCAAAGCACTGAAGATCTGTTTTCATGGTACCTAACAGAGTGAGTTAAAACTTTAGAGAACATAGTCCAATCTCCTCAAATCCAAAAGCTACATCTTCTGTAACAGATAGTTGGTGCCCCACCGATATTCCCTTGCCCCACTCCTGTAACTCTGGTTGCCTGTATTCCTTCATGAATCAATGTGTTTCTACTTTAAGCATCTTTGTCTTTGCCTGTGGACTTCCTCTTCCTTCAAGAACATGCTCTGCCCACTCCCAGGTAATCCAGGAGTGGTGGGGAGTTCATTCTTCCAGGACCAGCCTGGCACCCATGAGTTGCACAGGATGGTGGATAGATGTCCCAGTTTCCTTGCTCCTTGCTGGAACCACACAGTCTCTTAGAGGGTGCCTGGCAGGATTGAGTCTCAGGGGCCCATAGGGGAACCTCTCCTGAAAGCACTCTCTACTGACTTTCCTCCAGTCTCTGTCTTGTATCCCTACTCCCTCGGTGTGCTTCCAGAAATCACTTCAATAATAAACTACCTGCCCCAAATCCTTGTCTCAGGATCTGATTTAGAAAAAAAACCAAACTGGGAGAGCCAGGATGGCTCAGCAGGTTGAGCACTCATCTTGCAGCTCCAAGGTCTGAGGATCGAATCCATGCCCCTGCCTGAGTGAACCCATACACTGAACTGGGGTGTGCCCCTGGTGTGGTTCTCACTGGGGTAAGTTTCCTATGTGGGAGGGCCCCAGTTCAGCTCCCGCCCCAGATATGCTTCCCATGCAGGAGGCCCCCAACTGGTTCCTGCCCAGTTCCCCCCCCCCCCCAGGTCCACCTGTGGAATGAAACTAGGTAGAAAACGAATAAAGTGCAACTATGGAGACTGCTCTCAGCTCTCCTCTTTCTCCCTGTCTCTCTCTGTCAAAAACAATAAAAATAAATCTAAAAAACAGGAAAGAAAAATACCCAAACCAAGATAACTTCTTTCAGGTAAGAATTCCCTAAAATGCAAATTAGGCCATTGTATTATGCACAAAAAAATGAAGAGTTTTGAAGGAATAAAAATATTAATTTTGGGGAAGCCAGGATGGCTCGGTGGGTTAAGCGCTCACTTTGCAGCGCCGGGGACCGAGGATCGAATCCCGACCCCGGCCCATGCGGACCCATGTGCTGAACTGGGAGCTCCCCAATTCTCTCTCTGTCTCTGTATCTCTCTCTCTCTCTCTCTCTCTCTCTCTCTCTCTGTCAAAAATAAATAAATAAATATATATATATTTAAAATATATATATACACATATATGTATATGTGTATATATATATATATATATATATATATACTAATTTTAGAGGTTTGTGAACCTTTTCTTTACCCAGCTTCATCACTTGGGAAGTGATTTGAGTCCAAGGCCAGTGGAGAGAGAAATGCAGCCAGTCAAGATCCCCTTGCAAAGAACCAAGCCTAAATTTTTCAGGGAAAATAAAGGAGAAAAAGGAGAAATCTCTCTTTGCTTCTCAATTTCATCTCCTGTTTCAGGGAGGCATGATCTAGAATCATCCAAATGAGGCAAAAAGAAGAAAGAACTGTAAAATCCATCCATGAGAGGTTCCTGGTCACTAGAACCTGCATAAGTCTGGTAGGGCTGCCATAACAAAACACCATAGACTGAGTGCCTTAACAGAAATTTATTTCTTCATAGTTCTGATCAAGGTGCCATCAGGTTTGATTTCTGCAGCCTCTCACCTTGGCTTACTGATGGCTACTTTCTTGCTATATTCTCACAGGTTCTTTCCTCTATGTGTGTGGTATCTCTTTACGCACCCAAATTTTTTCTTTATATAAGGATACCAGTCAGATTGGATTAGAAAGCACCCTAATGGCTTCATTTTAACTTAATCACTTCCTTAAAGGCCTATTTCCAAATACAAGTCCCACTCTTAGGTACTAGGGGGTTAGGACTTCAACAATTTTTGCAGGACACAATTCAGACTATAACACGGTTCAGACCTAGTGTTACACTTTCCTATATTGTGTCCTATAGGAAATCATTGTATGGAAGACCTTTCCAACTCTTTTAAATTATGTGTTAAACATCCCTGTTTTCCAGACGGCAGATATGATTCAATTAAATCTCTAAAGAATCAAATATTTATTAAGTACCTAGAGTATGGTCTTTATTGTGCTCAGTGCCACAAGACCTATGAAAGAAGTACATGATACACCCTTATAGTCAGGTGAAGAGACAGGTCATTTGTGAAGACAAAAAAAAATGCACAATAAGAAGAAATAGACAAGACTAAATAGGCTAGTGCTAAATTGTATGGTACAGCTTTCATGAAAAGCTAGAAAATTCAGGTAAAAATATAGGGAGGAAATGAGCCCTTGGTGGACCAGAATAATATTCAGAATAATAGTAAGCAGAAAGAAAAATGAAAGAGTTTGAAGAGGACAAGTATTATACCCTCTTTGAGTATTTGGTAGAATTCACTAGTGAAGCCATCTGGTCCTTTTGAGGAGGTTTTGTATGATTGTTTCAATTTCCTTACTGTTACTCATATGTGAGATATAAAACTGAAAGCAGCGATGCTGTGATAGCTTAGTGGTTGAACACTTGCCTCACAATTGCAAGGTCCAGAGTTCGGTTCCTGGTCCCAGCCCACGCAAACCCATATGCTGAACTGTGGCACAACTGGTAACTGCCAGGATGGCTCAGTGGTGAAGGTTTTCACCTTTCATGCAGGAGACTCCAAATTCAATTTTCAGTTCCCACCTTGCACAGCTCCACATCCACCTGTGTGGAATGAAATTATAGTATGTCACAACTAATGATGTACAAGTATGTAGACTACTCTGGGCCCTCCTCCCCTCTCTCTCGCTCTCTCTCTCTCTCTCTCTCTTTCTCACCTTCTGTCAAAAACAAAATAAATCTTAAAAAAAAAATACTAAAAGCATCAAAGGAAAAAGACAAGCAAACACAGAAACAAAAACTTGTAGACACAGACAACAGTTTAGTGGTTACTAGAGGGCAAAAGTGGAAGGAGGTAGTAGAAGACGGGGTTGGGTCAAATATACAGTAATGGAAGGAGAAATGACTCTGGATGTTGAGCACATAATGCAACACATAGATGATATACATAGAATTGTACACTTGAAACCTATATAATTTTACTAACCATCGTCACTCCAACAAATTTAATTTTACAAAAGAAAGGAAAATGACCCTGATACACTTGGGAAACATTGAGAAGACTGGCCTGACTAGCCTGGACCATTTATGAGGGCAGATGAAGGTTAGTTAGGTAGGATGGGGCCTGAGTCTAGGGGCCCCTAAACATCAAGTAAATGGGTAAATGAACTCAGAGGAGGCAGGTGAACATGCAAATGGGTGAATGTAAAAAAAGATAGTAAACTACAAAATTTCATGATGCCTAGTATCGTCTGGGAAATGGCATCATTGCATATCATTCCATGAAAGCATCAATCAATGCTTCTGCAAACAAGACTCACAAAACAATGGATGGGCATCTCTGAGAAGGGCATTACAAACAAATCTCAGCATTACAAAAACAAAATGTTTAATTTCAAAAGTCAAACTATAGCAATGTTAATCCACTGAACATATTAACCATACCATCAATAATAAAATTAATCTTTAAAAAGATAAGAAAAAAAATCATTATTATTCAACACTGAGTATCTATAAGAATAAGCACCCCCCCAACTGGGAATCTGAGGTAATAGAAGAAATAGAGGAAAATGTATTACAAAAAGTCAAAAATGAATAATTGTAAGCCCTGGCTCCAAAGAACTCAAATACTGTGGAAGGAAATAAAAATAACAATAAATAATAATAATTAAATAATCAAAATGTATTAAGTCTCACCACTGAGTGCTATTGCCATGGAAGAGGAAGCATTTGAATAAACATTTGTTACATAAGTGAATGAACTAACTCTGTCAATGAAAGGTACATTCATAGTAAATTTTTAAAGGTGAGCAAGTCTTCATCAGAGGAATGAATGAAGGGTCATTCCAGGCAGAAGGAATAACATATAATATAACTAGAAAAGATGTAGAGTAGATAATCAATCTAGAAATCACTAGTTCTCACATTGGGCTGTATACTGGAATTATATAGGAAATTTTTTTTTTAAGTAATACCTACATTTCATCCGCAGAAACTTTGACTGAATTGATATGGGGCAAGGCCTGGTACTTGAATTTTTTTAACTTGCCCAGGTAATTCTAATATGCAGCAAAGTTTAAGAACCACTGCCGGACCATCCTGCAACCTTTTTTAATTCTGTCTTATTGTCTTTCCCCCCAGCAATGCTCACTAATACATCCAGTAAGTCACAAAGATAGAACATGACAAGTTTCAACAAATTCACTGGAGCTCTTTTTGTCCTGTGTGTTGTCCATGCTCTCTTCAGTAAAAATTAGATGGCCCCAAATTAGCCCCATAATGACAAGCAGCCATAGAAAATAAACAAAAGGGATGATTGGGTCTTCTTAGTCCACTCCCATAACCAGCCATGTGCCTAAATTCAGCCCAAAGACCTTGCAGTATAAGTCTCCACCTTCCTTCTCTCTCTTCTAATTCATTCCTTCAGCTCCTGTATCTCTGATGCTTTTATTATATAACAAGGTATTGTTTTGTGAAGGGAGATCCTCCCTATTTGCCATGGAACTTACAAAATGATTCCCCTGGGGACCACAGCAGAGTTAATGTGACATCCGCTTTCAGAAGAGGAAGAACTATGTAGTTTGCTTTGGAATAGTACAGAAATTATTAGCTGCGCACATGGAGGTCAGGATACTGCTCTCAGCACCGTTTCTTTGTGCCTATAGGGACAAGTTAAAGAAAAACTGTGGTTTATGCCTGGCAGGATCTATTACAGCAGGAAACACAAGGAAGAATTCTTTCTAATAGGAAATTAAAGGAGTTTCTTTTTGTTTATAACACCTCTCCTTCATTCCTTTTTTAGTACACATGAAGGCTGTCCAGAAAGTATCCAGCCATGTAACCATTCTCATTATATCAACAAAAGCTGGATTTTTTCCAGACAACCCTTATAGTCTTTTTGTGTGTATGACACTGATGTTCTAACAAAGGACACAGGAAAAGGAGTGTTATGCCATGTGACATTCGGAAACCTAACCTGTGTCAGCTGCTTCTGAAGGTCATTCCTCCCATAACGGGGAGTTATGGTAGATGTGTAAGGCCAGGAGGCCTGGTAAACAGCATGTAGCCTTTCTGGCATGCTACTGCAGTTTCATTCATTCATTCATTCATTCATTCATTTCATGACTGAGTTCCAACTCTGTAACCTATATTTTGGAGGACACTGTAGAGCAATGTTTCCAGAACTGTCTGATGATAAAATCTCCCTGGACTCTCATTAAAAACACAGGTTCTCAGGTCCCACTATAGTCTCCCTGAATCAGAATCTTCAAGGGGAAGATTATGAGAATCTGTACTTTTAACAAGCACTTAGGTCACTCTTATATGAACAGTTTGAAATGGTTGGTCCGTCGGCCCTTGGTGAACTCTTAGGCCTCATCGTTCTATGAATCTAGTTCAGGCAGGTCACTTCTACTTAGACTTATAGGTGAAATGATGTTATCTCTATCAGCAATTTCCATATCTCCATGTTCCATGAAATGACAAGACCACCCACAATACCTTAAAAAGTCAATAACAATGCATATTTATCATTTAGGCCACCATCTTTTTTTCCCTTGGTCATTTCTTTTTTTCCTGTTTCAATGCTGATAGATAGTCCATCCATCTCATTAATTGTGAGCATCAGCACAGGTTTTTCCAGTGTAACCTTCTTTTGGGTTTCGTTGTTTTTGTTGTTTGTTTGTTTTTTAACAAAATAAACTTTCAGCAACAATTACTTGGGTGAGGTCAGCAGGAATCTTGTGGTGTGAGATGTGATTCTGAAAGGGTTCTAAAGTACTTAAGTGATTATAAACCTCTGTTCTCTACATTAACTGGCCATAGCTTCAGGGAAGCCCTACTGTATTTCTGTTCCACAGACTGCAGTCCATCTAGCCATGCTGATAGATCTACTCCTGGCCATGGCAAATTTAAAAGGCAAACAATTTGTGTCCATTGTCTTGGGTGACAACAAATGATGACTTTACTCAGCAAGTTGCTGCCTCTGAAAGGCTGCCTGCTGTGAGTAATAATCAAATGTTAGCATTGCACAGGCAGGACAGTGACCAAGAGAATGTGCTAAGAGAAATTAGAATGCATCTCCTGCATTTATTTTCTTCTCATAAACTGTGGTCTCGGCAGCTGCAAGCGTTGTCATTGTTGTCTTTTTTTTATTTTTTCCAAAGGCTGTTTTGTCTTATCTGATGCTGAAACTCTGCCACACAGCTTTGAACACTGAAGCATCGGGATGAGAAATCAGTGGGAAATTTGTTTGTGTCTCTTTCTATGCTTGACATTTCCACACTGATAAGGTACAGCTAAATATTGACTTTTTGGTTAAGTTTAGATTAGGTGTCTGGTCCGTGCGCCTTGAAGTTGAACCATTATTTTTCTTCTCCTTTAGGGCACTGATTTCTCTTTAAAAAATAGAAGAGACAAAGGGGCCGGGGGGGGGGGGGGGGCAGGGAGTGGGGGAATGTTGTCTGAAGTGTCATTATTACTGGAAGGTTTTTTCCAAGCTGTTATAAAAATTGTCATTGACTTGAGATTTGCGGGCATTTTTATTGAAGATGGTGTTGGTGAACATTAGGACATATTAAAAGTCAGATTTGTACACTTGTAGGTTATTCAAGTATGTCTTCAAATTCATCCATAGAGGAAAATGCCACCCTAGTCTCAATATAAGTGCACAAGCCAGATAACTTGTTGACTTTATCAGCCAAATATATATTGCTGCCATACTAAAATCAGTAGGTGATGATCAATTTAGCAGACACAGACCCAATCTCATGAATTAAGCTTCCTTTTACCATCCTGCTTAGAATATAATTGTTAAGAGAATTAAAAACACAGATGATTGTGCCTTGCTAAGTAAGCCCTTCGTGAGTTTCTGTATTGTCTCCCAAAGGAGACCATAAATTCCTGAAAGTGAATAATCTTTGATTGATTTCCCAAGATGCAACATTCCTAGTCCTCTGAAAGTGTTTTCTTGTCATTCCACCAACTTAAGAAATTAAATCCTACTCAGAATGCTCTACAAGTCAACACTCAGCCAAACCAACAGATACAGTGGCCCCATAGAGTCGAGGCATGGTCTCTCTTCCCAAGGAGCTCACAACTTATTTATAAAGAAGGTAATACAGATTTATTTACTGAAATAATGTAGCAAAGGAAAAATCACTGAGTTCAGAGGAAAGAACCTTACCTGTGGGCTACAATGGTGATTGCAGCCTTCATGGATAGATCAGTCCCGGGCCCTGAAAGAATTTAGCTAAATGAAGGACAAAGGCATGTCAGGTTTTCTGTAAGACAGGATGTTCTGATTCATTGTTTTGCCCACCTTGCCCAAGACTAAAATACTTTATGTAAATAAAATTTTAGTTTAGGACCCAAGTCCCTGGGCATGGTTCTTGTTTTATAAGAAAAAAAAGTGGAGGAGGTTAATTAGACATTATCTTTGTTTCTGCTTTGGTAAGGCAGCTGAAATATGAAATATGTAAATACATACATGAACCAAATGATATTGCTCAAATTTATCTGTTTTTGACTTACAGAAGCTGCAGTTTCACATGACTCAACCATACATATGCACATGTGCTTGAATACACACAAACACCTACATGTCTACTATATGTCTAATATGAATCTTCTCACCTTTATTTGAGCAAAGTTTCTTAATTGTGCTAATTTTTAGTTGTATTAACATTTAACAGGCAAGTCATTAATTCTCAATAAAGCCATATCTACCAATACTATTAATATATATCATTATAAAGTCTGTTCTCAGTATGTATGTAATGAACCTGACTTGCCAAAAAGAATATTTGACGATTCAGGTTGTGAATAATGAAACAAAGAATTTGATTCATTGCACACCCAAATCTACCAGTAATCAGGAATGCAAGAAATTGGAAGTCTTAAGTCATTTCTCCACTGAATATGTCATCCACATGACCAAAACACAAACACATAAGAGAGTTTCAGTTATAAACATAAAATAAATTAAATTAAATTAGACAAAACAAAGCAAAACAAATCATTGTTGGATATTTGGACCGCAGAGGGAGGGAATCACATGGAAGTCTGGTAATGAGGCATTTATCATAGAATAAAGGACAGCACAGCAAGTTTTGTCTAGTCTGTATAAAAAGGGGAGCCCATTTGGGGCTTTCACATAGGGTATAAGTTCAAACTAGGCAAACCAAGGTTAAAAAATTCCAAATATTTCCAATATATGTGGCTCAGCCATTGGGGTTACTACATATGATAAAAAGTTTAAAATCATGTATTCCAGAAACCACGTTAGTGTTTGTGATCCATCGTGGTCTCTAAGTCTGTGTTAAATCAGAGTTTCCCAAACTGAAGTAGGCTGACCCATTTGGAGAGGTTTGCATATTCTCAATTGGATTAGATTATTAAGAATTTATTTGGGGATGCCGGGATGGCTCAGTGGGTTGAGAGCTTATTTTGCAGACCCGGGGTCCAAGGATTGAATCTCGGCCCTAGCCCGTGCAGACCCATATGCTGAACTGGGGTGAGCCCTCAGTTTGGTTCTCACTGGGGCGAGCTCTATGCAGGAGGCTCCTGGCCCAGTTTCTGCCCTATGCAACCCCATGCCCACCAGTGGAATGAAACTATGCAGAAAACTGATGACGTGCAACTATGGACAAGGCTCTGATCCCTCCCCCTTCTCTCTGTCTCTCTCTTTCAAAAACAATAAAAACAAATCTTAAAAAAAAAGAATTTATTTGGTATATTCATTTCACTGATAATCTAAAGTAAGCATATTCTAAATCATCTGGATAAATAACCACCTGATAACCAAATGCCACCTCACAGACCTGGTTTGTCTTTGTGTTTGCAATCAGATTGGTGCCAAGTAGTCCCACTTTAATTGTCTCCAGCTAATTAGCAATGAACAGAGGTAGACTTCAGAGGTAAATGAAGCTTTTACACCAAGTGTGGGCTAGATGACTTCACAGTATGCCAGAGGAACAAAGCTGTTTTCAATGCTTCAAGAAAGAAAAGAGTGGTGAGAGAATTGCATCATCTCGTGGCACTCAGTGGGAAAGGCAGACCAAACCCAAGAGAAACGGTGCTATAGTCTCTAACACCGTGTATCACATTAAATTACTCATGTTAATTTAAAGTCTGTTGTTTTTGCAGAGGAGAGGGTTGTATGTGAGTTATACGTTTCTTTTGATAGGAGCTATAAGCCATGGGAGCTAAAACATAAGAAGTTTATGCCTAGTTTCAGTTTGTACATGTTGAAGGGGTTTTTGAATTTAAAGAATTCAAATCAACAATGGGTAATACAGGAATTTTTAAGGAGTGCATAAAATATGAAAATTTTTAAGCATGTAAAAAGATGTTTCTCATCACTCATAATGAGATTAAAAATCAAAAGCATGAGATAAACTTGCCATCTTATACAAAATAGCAAACCTCTTCACATATATCCTTCTTATCACCTGTTTGGCTTATATTTTTTTCAGAACACTTGTCATTGTCTAACATATTTTGCTTATTTATTGTGTTTGTTGTCAATCTTTTCCCCCCAGAATGTAAGCTTCTTGAAAACAGGAATTTTGACTGTGTTTTGACTGCAAAATCATCAGTTGGCTAAACGGTATGTGGCATAAAATAGATACTGGGTTATTTCATGAATGAATGAAGTAATTAATGAAGACCTATGATCCAGAAATGCCCCTCCTAAACACATAACCTAGAGAAACACTTGTGTACACAGAAACATGAGCAAGGCAGTATTGTTTGCCATAGAAGGAAAACTGGAGAAATCCTAAATGTCCTCAGTATAGAAATGAAATACAGTGTGGTGTGATCATACAAGGAAATTTAGCAATTAACATGAATTAAATTGATTTACATGCATAAAAAAAAATTTTTTTAACTTTGCTATAAGAAAAAAACAAACCATAGACAGATACATGCAGTAATATATAAACTCCCAGATAGAAAAGTTCACTTGAACATAAAGATAAACTCAGGACAGGAAGGAGACAGAAGAACTAAGAAGGATAAAGAAAGGCTTTGATTATATCTATAATTTTCATTACTTTAAAATTATTTACATAAAAATATGTGGCAAATATTAATATTTGTGAAATTTGGGGTAGTGGTCACATGGGTACATAATATTTTTCTCTGTATTTCTATGATGCTTAAAACGTTTCATAACTTTTAAAAAGCAAAGTAATACAAGTAAAAATAACAATTAGTTTCTGTTCCTTCTTTAATAAGTAATTTGAGCCCTCTTTCATGATAATGGTGATGAGAATAATGGTTCTTTTCCTTTTTCCTCTCCTCTTTTCTTCTGTAAGTCTTATTATTATTGACAACTACTATTTTATTTTTCTTCTTATCATACTTCTTTCCAAGAATTATCTGATATGGCTTACAACAAAAAATATGAGTAACAATGTTGCAAGGTTTAAAAAAAGTGATATGTAAATAGGCTAGTTATTACAATAAACATTAATGCCATATTTGAGCTTCAATTTTTGCCCCAAGCTTTTTGGAAGCTGAAATCATGAGCAAGCACATCAAGCAATTACACAGGTCTCACTGTTAAAGAGGGGGGAAGCCAGGATGGCTCAGCAGGTTAAGTGCTCACCTTGCAGCCCCAGGGTCCAAGGATCAAACCCCAGCTCTGGCCCATGCAGTCCCATATGCTTAACTGGGTGTGCTTCCCATGTGGGAGGCCCCTAGTTTGGCTCCCGCTGGGGCGAGTGTGGGCCACACCCACCTGTGTGGAAGAAACCATGTCGAAAACTAATAATGCACAACTATAGAGACTGCTCTGGGCCCTCTTCCCACCCCCTCTGTCTGTGTCTCTCTCCATCGGTCAAAACAATAAAATAAATCTTTAAAAAAGAAGGAGAAAGGACAAAGCTTTTCCTGGAATTAAATTCTCAAAGAAATCTTTCATGTGTGACTTTATACAGTATTGGGGATACTAACCTGGACAATATTCTTAAGAGCATTTTAACTAAAATAAAAAGTTGATTTCATGTGCCTTTTCTTGCAACAACTTAAAAAAATAGCTTAGGACACAATGTATTAGTATGGTTCAGGGAAGGGCATTCATTCTTTAGAAGCTAAAGTAACATATGCCTTTAGTTATCTAACTAAATCCAAAGATAAAATGCCCAAGTGGGTAGGCAGGGAGCATGCCTCTTAGATAATTGTTCCTAAATATAATTTCCCTTAGACAAGCTATTGATAGATAGAAACCAAGCATCCATCCATTAAAGATTATAGTCACAGCCTGGACATGTAGCTAAGTTGAGCAAGCCTGGGGAGTTTTAAGAAACACTTGTCTCTTTTTAGAAATAACTTAAAAAAGAAAATTATAAAATAAAGACATGTTTTATCATAGGCTTCATTTGACATGACTCTGTTTTTTCTTTTAGATTTGTCTATTCTTTAAGTCTTAAAAAAATGCTATTCAGAGTCCTAAGTCCAGATTTGGCAGAACAAGGGTTATGCATGCCAGCGGATGCTGTGGTTTACTGGTAGTATTTTTTATATCTTTTCTAATGCCTGTAATGTAGTGATATATTGTAGGGATTTGGGGGTTGAATTAGTCCCCAAGAAAAGACCGTAATTGAAGGCCCACTTATCCACTGACTATTTCTGCTACCACCAGTAAAATAAGAGAAGACAACTAATGTCCAACAACACTGAACTTAAGGTAGGAAATTAAATTATAAAGAGCTTGTAGTAATAATAACAAGTACTTCCATTTGCATCATCCTTTTATGCGTGGTCTCATCTAATCCTCACAACAATCCTGTGGGCTGGTTAATATAAAAAATTTATAGTAATGACTCTGAAGCTTTGGACAATGTGGTGACTTGACCTTGATCATAGAGCTGGTCAACAATAGCCAGGACTTAAATTCATGAGTTCTGGCTGCAAATCCAGCTGACTTGCTAAGTACCAGTATAGCCATGCACTCTTTGGTGAGAGAAACAAGGTGCAAGACTACTTCTTCCACTGTTCTAAGAACGAGGCTTTATGGTCTTCATTCCTTCTGTCACATGATTGGGAAGAACCGAGCATGGTCATAGCTCAATAGATCTTCCCTACACCAACTCTCACTGACAAAATAATAAAGCTTCCCTTAGAATCACATCATCGCTTCGAGGCAGAAACCAACTAGAGGGAGTGTCTGTTGGGAAGATTTCTTTAAAGGTTAGTTGATAAATTGCAATTGAAATTAATAAAATCAGAAACATAAGCAGATGCACTTCTAGATGCTCATAGGCTATCACATCCTAAGTGATAGATGAAAGAGATGGTCTCCTTTTAGAAATGGGATTCATAGTTTTAGTGGACTCACAAGCAGATTCATAAGGATTGTTTTCAAATAAGTTATGTTTTCCTACTAAGTTTGTCTCTCCTCCATTTGGAGCTCAATGTTATGGGCTAAAATTGCTTTCTTCAGATACAGAATTTAGATTCATGCTTATTTAATAATTAAAGGTAATCTAAAAATCTTAGAACTTTCCAGGTCTGAGTTGATCATATTTTTAACCTCTCTAGTCTAAAGCTACTTTCAGCAGAAGGAAGGACCAAAGGAATGGCTGGCTACCATTGCTAAAGCAGTGGGTGAAGGCCCAGGGACACATTTCACAATGTAACCAAGACATTCTATTCCACAAGTGTCAGGATCACTGACCTTTAAATACCAGAGCAATGTAGCGAGGGGTTGAGGGAGACTGGAGCCCAGAGATACAGTAAGTGGCTTGCCTAATTTTAAACGATTGTCGACCTTCATTTATCCAAATGCATAAGGCATACTATTTTGTCCCCCACCCACCCCCAAAAAAATTTCAGTTTGTTTCTTTTGCTCTTTCAAACTGACGAACAGGTATCATACCTGATACCAACCAGATTTCAATACTATCTAAACCTCTCCTGGGCAAACAAGTATCTCTTTTAAATTAATCATTATAAATATGACTCCAGAAGGCAATAATGTTCTAAAAATGAATGTCCCAGTATTAGCAAACCGTGTGTTCCCATAGAGATTAAGGCAACTACCCAAATGCAATCATTTTTATGAAGTCTTTAGTCATAAAGAAGAAAGGAGGTTGAAACAGTAAAATAAGAGTAAAGTACCATACTATAAATTTAGTAAGGGCTTATTCAGAGGTTTCCATGCTTGGTGAGAATGACATGGCAGGCATAGCAAAAGGAAGACTTTTCTGCTGGAAAAGCACACTTCTCTGTCCACATGCCATAGCCTGAGGCTGTTATTAGGAGGACTCATAAAAGAAATACCATCTTTGTCAGTGACAACTTATATTTTCCAGAGCAGGAGAACCAGTGCTAAACTCAACGAAATAACTTGCCTGAACAAACATAACAGACAGCTAATTCAGTGCTAACAATGTTGGTTAATGACACCAAAAGGCTGTTATTTGTCAAATTTAAAATTTATGAGAGAAAGGATCATTTTAATTAATGTATTGTTTTTTATCTTGAGCCTGCTAAAAAAAAAAAAAGCTTTCATGTAGCATTAGATAGAGTAAAATCAAGGAGTTGGGGAGAGGGGTCAATTCCTACACAACAAAGAATCACAGTAAGTTTTCATGGAAGATGATCACTTATTGTCCCATAGCTCCAGTAAGAAGGGAACCCTGTGGCATCACAAATTTACTTATGTGAAGGAACCTGCCTAATTCTTTACTGGGGTTTACCACTTTTCTCCCTAGGACAAGTAACGTGTAATAGCCATCGCATCACTTCAAGGTCTTAGAGTAGAAATAAAACAGTGGTTGTCACTTAGTACAATCTCCCTCTCCAGGAAGCAACCCTAACAGATTCAGCCTTTCATTCAACAAATATTTTGAGTACCTACTACATACCAGCCACAGTACCAGACTCTGTCACCACACTCTGAACAAAATAAGCAAGTACCTCAACTTTATGAAGACAGCAGTCTAATGGGTGAGACAAAGTACAGGTAAATGCATGAATAATTACAGATTTTGACACAGTATAAGGAAATCAATAGATGCTGGAATAGAGAACCACACAGGGCAGAGGAAATGCAACTACAGATAGGGCGGTCAGGCAGATACTCTCTGGAAAGGATATATTTAAGCTGATTCTTGAAAAAATGAAATTTTCCATGCCAGGGGCTGAGAGAGCCCCATTTCAGTTTCCAGGTAGTGGAGATGGCTGGAGAAAAGACTGTGAGGGTAAGTATCTGGAGCACAGTGAGGAAAGGAAAATGGGTAGGTTATTAAACACCGAGGCAGAGGTCAAATAATGCATCCCTGTTGACCACGATACAGAGTTTGGATTTTACCTTAGATGCAATTAGTAAGACTTCCAGCGGATGAGTTATAGGATGTGATTGATAATGAAAAGAGTGTTCCACCATGGACGATCTCCCATGGCATAGGAATGTCCCTGTGTAAACTGACAAACTAGACACTAGTTGCTGTAGAACATTTAGACTCCTCATGGCCCATGTGATTATCTTTATTTTTTTTAAGTAAGAAAGAATATGTGTTTACCATTTCATCCTCTAATAATAGTAGTCACAGTGTAGTAACACTAGCAGCTGATATTTATTAAGTGCTTCCTATACAACAGGCACCATTTTAAAGATTTTACATGTATTAGTTCATCTAATCCTCACAATAATCCAATGATGTAGGCTCAATTTTTACAGATGAGGAAATTTAAGCAACTTGTGCAACAAGTAAATGCTTTCTATTTTAATGATTTCTGAGATCTGTGTTTTACTTCCTCCTACATTTAGGAGTTTAATTTTCTCTTTCTTTCTCTAGATCCCTGAGGTGAATACTTATAAAATGGATTGTCAACCTTTCTACTTTTCTAACTTACGCGTTAATGTTAAAATTTTCCTCTAATCACTGTTTTATTTGCATCCCAATTATTTTGGTAATTTTTTGTTATAATTTAGCTCAAGTGTATCCCCTAAAATTTCTTCTTTGATCCAAGACTCATTTAAAAGTGTGTCACATAATATCCAAACATTTGAGAATTTTCTAGTTATGTTTCTATTATTGAATTTTATTTTAGTTCCACTGTAGTGAAAGAATATTCTGTAAGATCTCAATCTTTTGAAATTTGTTGAGACTTGTTTTATGTCCAGACTATAGTCTACTCCATGAACATTAGAAAGAAGGAATATTCTACAGTTAGTTGTAGGCAGTGTTCTCTGAATGTCAATTAGATCAAGTTGTTTAATGGTGTTGTTCAAATCTTCTGTGTTCTTATTAGTTTTCTGTGAATGTACCGATCAAGTACTGAGAGAGGGTATTAAAAATTATGTGTCTATTTAATTTTGTCAGTTTTTGCTTCGTATATTTTGAAGTTATAGTATATGCAATTGTTTTCTTGTTTAAGTGGTCCTTTCAGCATTAAGAAATACCTCTTTATTTCCAGTAATATTTTTTTGCCTTAAAGTCTACTTTGATATTATAGCCACACTAGGTAGCTTTTGGTAAGTGTTTGCATGATCTATCTTTTCTATTATTTTACTTTCAACCTATCTATGACCTTTTGTTTAACAAATGGTTCCTGTAAACAGGACATAGTTGGGTCTAGTCTGACAATATTTGCCTTTTAGAGTGTTTAGTCCAGTTATCTTTAATATAATTTTTAGTTACTGTAAGCTATGTTTTGATATTTTTTCATACCTGTCCCATCTGTTGTTGTTTTTTGTTTGTTTGTTTGTTGTGTTTTTTTTTGGTCCTTTATTCTGCCTTCTCTGTCTTCTTTTGTATTAATCAAGTATTTTTTATTGTTTCATGTTTAGCTTCTATGTTGGCTTTATGTATTATTCTTTTGGTAGTTGCCCTAGAGACTGCAATATCTCTTCCCCTTCCTCTGTTATAGCTCATGACTGACACAGGACAAAGCACAGCATTGTTTCATATCTCTAGTGCAGGACTAGAATGTATAAATTCCATAATCTCACGTGGTGTTTTCATCAACACATGACAATTAAATGTATGTTTTGTTTTGTTTTGTTTTTTAAATTTGTGGGTCTCATTTGTCCGGGCAACTTCCATTAACAGTAAATTTTAATAAGTTTTAACAAAATCCTTTTTGTACTTCTCATGCAAGATATTGTAGACTTTTGTGTTAATCAGGAACTCTTGCTTATATTGCAGGTATTGTGTGACATTTTCTGGCACATACACATTTTCATCATAATTCACCACAAATAGGAAACCATCCAATGCCTGAAAAGTAAAAATGTCCTAAGGAGTCTTTATCAAAAACTCCCTATCTTGCTGACAATATACCAGCTTTCTAAAGATCATCTTCATTATACATAATTCATAATCTTGAATTATTATGTTATCATACTTTTATCATTTCCTTAATAATGCATCTTAATAATAATCCTATAATAGTTTAACTCCTTTTCTTCCTCCTGCACTTTGTACTACTCTCAACATATGAGTATGTTATAAAAACCAAGAGACATTTTATTACTGATACTTTAAGTTGTCTGTATTCTTTATATTTACTCATTGTGGTGATCTTCATTTCTTCCTTTCTCTGCTTCATCGTGGACCATTTTCATTCTGGTGTTTTTAATTATACAGATACAAATTACAAATTCTCTGAGTTGCTTTTCTTTGAAAAGTCTTTGTTTCACTTCTAGTCTCCAGTATAGAAGAATTATATGTACATTGATATTGTGGGTTTAGGTCAGACTGCAAATATTCATGAAAGGTGTGCTGGAGGGTAAGTGCTTTATTGAATAGGTAATGAAGAGTTATGAAATTAAGTCATGCAATGAGCTTGTGGCAATGTGCTCAAACCATTAAGAGGGAAGAGAAACTAGAAGTAAGGAGACCAATTAGAAAGCTATTAAAAGATATAGTGAGGACTCAAATTTTGGGGAGTCACAACAGGAATAGAAGGAAGAAAATTAAAGAAACATTGATAAGGAAAACTAGATCTGATTTAAGAACTATTTGTGAGCAATCAAGAGAAAAGAGTCAGTGAAAAATGGCTCCCAGACTTCAAGGCCAGTAATTAATTTATACTACTATTTTTTTATTGTTAATTTCATTGGGGTGACATTAATTGATATCAATTACATTGTTTCCAGGTGTACAATTCTACATTACATTGTCTATACATTGCATTATGTGCTCACCACCCAGAATCAGCTCACTTTCCATCATCGTGTGTTTGATTCCCCCTCCCTACTCCCCCCTCACCCATATCCCCCACCCATCTCTTCCACCCACCTCCCCCATTACCCTCAGGTAACCACTAAACTGTTGACTGTGTCCATGAGTTTTTGTTTCTTTGTTCCTTTCAGTTTTATATTCCACCTATAAGTGAGGTCATATGTTTCTTGATTCTTTCAGTCTGACTTATTTTGCTTAGTAAGACATTTTCAGGGTCCGTTCATGTTGTCACAAATTGCTGTATTTCATCTTTTCTTATTGCTGAGTAGTATTCCATTGTATAAATGTACCACAGCTTCTTTATCCAGTCATCTATCAGAGGACATTTTGGTTGATTCCATGACTTGGCCACCGTGAATAGTGCTGCGATGAACATTGGGGTACAGATATCTTTGCGGATTAAGGTTTTCAGGTAGATACCCAGGAGAGTAATAGCTGGGTCATATGGCAATACCACTCCTAGATTTTTGAGGAGTCTTCACACTGCCTTCCATAGTGGTTGTGCCAATTTACATTCATTCCCACCAGCAGTGTATGAGGGTTCCTTTTTCTCCACAGCCTCTCCAGCACTTGTTATTCCTTGTCTTGTTGATTATAGCCATTCTAACAGGTGTGAGGTTGTACCACAGTGTGGTTTTAATTTGCATTTCCCTAATTGCTAGTGACATTGATTATACTACTATTAACACAATCAGGAAGTTGGGAGGAAGATTCAGGATTGCCAAGGAGGTGTGAAATGTATATTATGTTTCAGGAACTTGAGTACTTAAGTGGAAATGCCCAGAAGACAAGAAGTTTCAGAGAGATTAGTGATAAAAAATATAGGTCTGAGAGACATTCACTAGAGGTACAAATTGAAGATATGGCTAATATGAGATATATAATGACAATAGTGGCTAGAGAGGTGTACTCTTCTCTTCTCATTCCACTTGTTTTTCCATCCCACCAATTCTGCTTCCACAAACTTTGTTCCATTCACGAGCTAATAGTCTCTACCTACCATGCCAGACAAGAACAGACTTGGAAAGATATAATTTCACAGGCAACAAGTAAGTCTGTGACTTCAGTTGATGTCAAGGAAGTGAAGAAAGAAGATAAGGGATAAAAGGGCACCCCAAATATTAGGAGAGGAAAGAGCTTATTCTATGTCCCCAAAGCCTCCCAATTGAGGTGGTCATATCTATACAATAAGTTAAAATATATATGTAATATATATAATGCAACATTCACAATTTTAACTAACAAATTGTTGATATATTTCAGATAATTTTGTCTAATAGAAATCTAGTTACACACAAGTCTTAGAAGTGAGAATTTTTTTATTCATACCTTTTATCTTTTTGAAGTCTTATACAATCAACATGAGTTACATTTTCAATTAGAACAAGCTATACCTATTTTTCTCACTTCCTTTCCACTCTGGACCACACTTCCAAAAATGTTTTCTTTTACAATATTAGATAGAATGCTCTGGTATCTATCATTGTCTAAAACCAGGGTTACAGCAGGGAATTCAATAATGAGAATTGCTTTACACAATTCAGAAACAGAATGATTAGGAAAATAGATAAAGCATTTCAGGGCTAGGGGGAACCTGAATGTTGTTGAATAATAAAATGATATTTCAGTTAATTATCTTAACTTTTCTTATCTATGCAGAATAGCTTCATGTACAATGTTAACATCATAGCACAAGAAAAAATCTTTAGACATCATCTGCTTTTAAGCAATCGAATATGTAAACCATGTAGGAACAAAAGTTGCCTAAGCTCATGAACAGCTCAACAATCTTCTTTGATAATCAGTTCCAGTGTTCTGTGGTTACAAGAGTGATGAGTTTTATATCATAAATTTGATTGCAAAATAGATTCTATAGGAATAGGGAAAGGAGAAACACTTAAAGTTAAATCCAAATTCCCATTTAAGTCCCATTGGTTGTCTTGCTGGCAAAAGCATGTCCAAATAGTATCACGTACTCCTAAATTCTGAGAAAGCTTGATGTAGAAACATGGTAGAAATTTCTTATTATAACATTCTACCTGGACAACACCTAAGAGGTATACAAATTTTCATAAAGAAGCAAAATGTAAAAATGAACAGTCCATTGGGGTATTCAGTTACTAATAATTACCCAGTTATTACTAATTACCCAGTTATTGTAGAGGAGGCCATTTGCTTTTTACAATAAAATTAATCTTCTATGAATAGACCTACCTCCAAAAGGTAAAATCATCATGAAGTGAAATACACAAGCTGCTTATCCGACATACTTGATAACCAAATTCTCATTCCCCTGAAGTAAAGCCAAACAACTAATTCTTACTATGTGAGTAGACACATTAGCCATCACTTGAAAACTTAAGACTAGAATTTGCAAAAACTTGCATCCAAAGTGGCACTGCATAATGGGTTTGTTTGTTCTTTCTTGGGAATTCAAAGTTGAGCTTTGTTGCTGGCAAAGAATAACAGTGACCCAGCATTAAATAATGAAGCCACCTTTCAACACCATTCATAATTTAAGGCTGGAAATGTTACCTTTTTGTAAGTTGTAATTAACTGCCTATACCCTAATAGTTGAATAAGAGCAAAACCATTTGTTACCCTTTCATTACCAATTAAGGATTAAGATTACTTATGACATATCATTTTATGTTCTCCAATAGTTCTGATGAAATTACCATTTTTTTAATGTAAGATTTTAAATACATGACTAGTCCTTGGAAAACTTTCTAAGTTTAATTTATAACTGACATGTGGTTCTTTGGAAATTTGCCCTCTAAAATCCGATGATAGATCATGTTCATACAAGCATTTGCTTTTTTATGAGCATTAATTAAATGTTTATCAATGTTAATAATTAATTCTTTTTTAATCCTTTCTTCATATTACTATTAATTGCAGACTGGGAATGTCTCACATTCCATAATGGCTTACAGCATACACATCAAATTAAAGCAGTTATGATTTTAATTATTTAGGTAACCATTTGGGAAATGGCAGAAAAATCTTCAGCTACTTAGAAATGGTAGTTTAGTTTCCATTTGTATTTTCATAGCAAGCATGTAGAATGTAGATCCTTCACATCCTTTACATTAGCTCTTTCAAGGATACAGAGGTCCTCTTCAAAGTGTCTCCACATATCATTTTTATTTCTCATGGTGTTCAAAGGGCCAGTTCTAAGGATTTCTCTCCAAACTGTTAAGAGTCTGGCTTATTTTCAATCCAAGAATGTGCAATGATAGGAGGTACATGGAACTGCCTTATCTAACATTCCTAATAATATACCACAAACAATTTAGCTAAGATTTGTTGACTTGTCCTCTTGACAAGTCAATGCAGCTCAAAGTCCAAGTCACCAAAACAGTACCCAGCATTAGATTCAGAGTAGGACTCAACACTCCCAGGTGTAATGTATGAACAGACTACTCTGCCATATTTATTACAGTCTGATTAACCTCATTTGTGGCTGCCAATCTGGAAACGGCAGGCAGGAGCCTGTGAAGGATCTTAAGTGAACTCTCAGCCACACTCCCCATAAGTCTGCTCTTATTTAGATAGCTGTGTAAATGAACATATCACAAAATGTGCTCATGATATGAAAATGTGCCAAGAGGAACAAGCAAGTCCTAACTTCAAGTCAAAGGTAGGAATGTGGATATAATCCAGGGCAATGCAGTGGTGAGCAGACCTAGCAGAGAGACATTTAATGATTCATCTAACTCATTGGCTTTTGGGAGGGTCCTAAAGGCACCAGCCCTTGGCCCACTTGAACAGTTCTTTTTTTTTTTTTATCTTCAGTACTGCAGGCACTGAGACAAAAAGCCTGCCATTTTGGGGAGTGGGCTAGTAAGGGAAGAGGGTAATTATGGTATTATATAAACTCATTTCTTTAAATTATTGAAGGATAAGATACTGCATTCTTTTGGAGTCAAGTGAAGTTTCTTTTCACATATCTTCATGTCAGAACCTTCTAAAATTCTAATCTCAGGCTTCAATTCTAAAATTGGGTAAAGGTCTTTTGTATGAAAATGCTTTAATAAATTACCTCCCAATAAAAACATTTGCACTTTTTTCTAAGCTCCTTTCCACCAGTGAAAACAGATGACTTGATGGTGCCCTCCCTACAAAGTTCAATAGCCTCTGGTAAGCCTCCCCAAATAAACACACAATCCCAAGTAAAATCACTGTGTTGGTTACTCAAATGCTACAGGGAATTCCTCTGTTCCCCTTTCCTGACAGCCAACCCAAGTGTGTTGTATATGGAAATTCTGAAACTGTGTTTCTATCTTTATCTTCTTTCTCTCCTCTCTCCATCTTCATCTTTCTTAAAACTTTCTCATTCCAAATGGAAAACTATAACTAGTTTCTTTCAAACTCCCTACTGTGAAGAGGTAGGCATTAGTAGACAAAGAAAATTTTAGTCTAATTCATTTAGTGACCATATTTCTAAACCTCAATTAACATCTTCTTACCTTTCTCTATGTTTCTTAGAATGTGATAAAAATACAATACATTATAAAGAGGTAATGCAATCTTTTCATTACTATTGTAAAGTCACATAGTAACTCTGAGGTTGCAATTAGTAGATAGAGAACAAAAATATATTTACCAGAATAGATCACCATGATTAGACTAACCCTCAATTTCTCAAACCTGATACTATAATTACTGTAGTAATATACCATAGTCTGGATATGCTTTATATGTTGTCTCCTATAGGTAGCCTTTCCTCATCCTATTCTCCAACCAAAATAAAGCTCCTCTGTGTTACTGTAGCACTTTATTTGTGCTACTAATAGTTTATTTTATATATTATTATTAGACTTCATTATTAATATGCCATGGCCCTTTCTAGGTCATGAGCTATCTGAGGACAAAACCCATAACACATTTTTCATTATCTGATTAGGTCTTCATAAAGTTTAGCACATAGAACCTACCAAAAATGTGTATTGGATGAATTAATGCAATAAACAAAGACAAATCTCATATAGAAGGAAGCTCTACATCAAATTTGACATCATCGCACTGGTGGTCTTTTGAAAGAAGGGTAGGTGGAATGGAGATATGATTTAGCTGAAAAGAAAGATGAGCTAATGTGAAATCAGAAACAAAAAAAAATGAAGAGAAAATCCAGTTTATTTCTAAAATATCACCTAATAAAACTCATATCTGCAGACACACATGTATGTTTAAAAGTACCCATCAGAGAGATCCAAGATGGCAGCATGAGAGGAGAACGCCGATAACTGCCTGGGAAGGGCCTTGTGAACAGAGGGGAATCCACAGGGGAAACCCTGAGAAGAAACCTCAACTAAGAGAACCACACAACACGGAACAACACACAAAGGTTAGAGAAAAAAGGGGAGAGCAGGAGAGGAAAAGGGAAGCAGCGGTTCGGGGACAGAGACTCGGAGCGTGGCCC
>PVKE010013888.1:0-35838 GCA_004027555.1 Craseonycteris thonglongyai
AAAAAAAAAAAAAAAAACAACAAAAAACAAAAAACAATACATTTTGGTTCTTTTGTCAGTTTAGTTCCTCTAGGAAGCAGACACCAAGATAGAAGAACAAAAGAATTCTTGGGAGGAACTCCTGTAGAAAGTATGGGAAAGGGAGCAAGAGTGGTCAAGGAAAATCTTAGTCATTTCTTCCTTTTTTTTTTTATTTTTTATTATATTTTATTGTTAAATTTAGTGGGGTGACATTGGTTGGTAACAATTACAAGTAAAATCTTAGACTGTCATGCAGACCTAACTCTAAGAAAGGAGAAAGTGAAGGAAGGAAGTTTGGGTAGAAAGAGCCCCACACTGGAGTGCAGTGCTGAGAATTCTTGAGCAGGATTTAGGGAGCCCCAGAGCCTCCCCTTCTTGTGAAAGAAGTCCCACTGTCACCAGCGTGCAGACTCTCCTCAGTGCAGTATCCAGGTTCTTGGTGTCTTGGGCAAACAATTAAGTGAGGCATGGAAAGACAGTAGCAAAAGAGCAGTTCATTAGAAGTGAAAGTACACTCCAAAGAGGTAGGAGTGGGCTGAGCAGGCAAGTGGCTCAAGGGCCCCGATGGGAAGGTAGCTTTTGTTTTAAGTTGTAAGGGGTTCTGCCTATCTGGGCATGAAGCCTTTTGGTTGGTATCTTTGATTGACAGGAGGCTGTTATATAAACTTTTCTTGACTATGCATGTACCATCCCAGAATTCAGTCTGTTATAACAATATTAATGAGTTTCTGGGCATATGCATGATATTATAATGATGGTATAATGAAGCCAAGGTGAATTTAAGGTCATCATAACCCTTACTGTACAGGTGTTAGTGACCAGTTTAAACCAGCGGGTATTTGTCTCCTTAAACTTCCTCATTGTGGGTAGTGGTAAAAGCAGGTAAGGGAAGGGTCTGGGTGGAGAAGGGGAGGTCACTGTTCTTCTGGGGTCATTCTGGTTCTCGCAGGACATGGCAGATGTTTCAGAGACCCAGTTCCTACCTCGAGCTGCCTGTCTCACCACACTGGCAGACACAGCCCAGATCTAGTACTCCTGCCATGTTCTGTCATTTGCTGCAAACAGCCTGGGGGGAAATGCAGCTGTGATGTGAACCTTTTTATGGATTCCTAAGGCAGATTCTTGCAGCAGGTTTCTTGAAGTTGAAGGAAGATTTGAGCTGCACCCTGCCAGGACTACCAGAGTTGTTCAACTAGATAAACCATATGATGCTTGGGGGCCTGAAACAGTACTGGCCGCATGAGAAAGCCCTGGAAAGAACTAAGCAAAGAATACACCGTTGGATATCTCTAGGAGGGTGAGGAATGTAACTAAGGCCATGTCCTTGAAAACCCAGCTTGTGAAAGTGGTACCAGCAAATCTGTGTTTAATTTTAAAATCCTGCCATGGCTAGATTAAAGCTGGTTGAAGCTGGTTTGATTCCCCCCTGAGCCCTAGCACCAGCTTGTAAGGGCTATTCTCTTAGGCTGAAGGTCAACCCCTGGAGAGCAGACCTTGCCTTCCAGGCAGAAGGAAAGCCATGTGTATTCCAGTGGCAGCGAAGAATCAGACCAACCTAGGTGTAAACTTCAATTCTGCTACTGACTGGTGATGAGCCCTTGGACAAAAAACTAAACTCTCAGATTCTTCATTATAGCAATATTTATTGAGCATCTACTGTATGTCAGACAACAGTTCATTCTAAGAATGTTATACACTGCTGTTGACTAAATATTTGTGTCACTAAAATCTGTATGTTGAAACTTAATCCCGAAGCGATGTTGTTTGGAGGTGAAGCCTTTGGGAAGTAATTAAGTCATGAGAGTAGAGTCTTCACGAATCGGGTTAGTATCCTTACAGGAAAACAACAACAACCAAAACCAGATGGGTCCCTCGTTCTTGTTATGTGAGGACAATGAAGAGACAGTTGTCCATGAACCAGAAAACAGGCTCTCTATAGACAGCAAATATACCATGAGCATGGACTTCCCAGCCTCCACAAGCATGAGAAATACATTTCTCAGTATATGGTATTTTGTTATAGCAGCCCAAATGGCCTAAGACATACACTTTATATGGTTAACTCTCATTTTACCGATGAGGAAACAGGCTCAGAGACATTAAGTGTGACTCAACAAAAGTCACACAGATCAAGAAGGGTGGGATCAGGAATCAAACCCAAGTGCATATGAGGATGGAGCCCATTCACCATAGTCTTCATGTCTCTAGCTAGATTCAAGAGAGGAACATCAGAATCTAACACTATGAACCTCCCCCATGGATGCCCAATATCCTTTTCTTAACTTGTTTATTGAATGGCTTTCTCTCTTCATCTTTCAAAAAAGTGCCAGGCACATGGTAGGTATGTAGTGAATTCTGCTCATCTTTGCTGTCACCCCCAACCCCCATTCCTCCTCTCCCTCTTCCACTCACCTCCTCACAAACATCTTCACTTCTTTAATCTCTCATCCTGCTAGTATCCTTAACTTCACTGCCTTGAACTTCTCCCATCTCCTCCCCTCACACACCCTCTCTCCCCCACAATTCCTCTGTCCTCCCCCTTGCAGGGCCAAGCTCTTCAGATATTGCATGAAAGCAATCACTGACCTGAATTCCTACTCCACTGCATCTATAATTATGTTCCACAGGAAGTCCTAGGGGAGTCAAACAGTCTTGTAATCTATTCCACATGAATCAAAACAACTCCCAAGAAAGAACTTAATAGCCACAATTAGTGGGATGCTGCTCAGCCACCTATGGGAGCTGTTCCCCGCTAAGCACTGTCCACCTCCCTATCTCAGTGTTTGGAGACAGCAAAGGTCCCCTCCAAAATGAACAAGGCTTTAGGGCTTCTTTGGTTTTCCTAATTAACTGGATGCAAAGCGAGCTGGTGAATTTTGTGAAAAGGGTTCTCCTGTCCTTTCTCTCCTCTGGGTTGGAGGACCCCACCCAGGCCTGGAAAACTTGGCTTGTACTCAACCCCAATGGAAAAGATCAGTGCTGCTCACATGCCTCATGAACATCACCTGGAAACATTTGAAAATGGAGACTCCCTGAACCACCTGAATCAGAATCTACATTTTAACAAGATCCCCAAGGGATTCACATGCACAGTGGTATGTGAAACGCACTAGTTTAGAGGAATGCTCTCAAGGTTCCAGGTTTGCATGGAGTAAGGAGTTGGGGGGAGACGCACGACTGTCCCCATTCTTCCTGGGACAATCAGTGTCTTCTCCACCCCTCCCTTCTCACACATACTCACACCCCTTTGCAACCACCACCAGTGAGAATGATCTAAGGGCCTATCTCTGCCAAGCCCCCAGCTCAGGGATGGATGTTTGTCCAGGGAATTTTGCGAGGTAGAAGACTGCTAGTCGGTTTCAGGATCACTGTTAGCTCCTGTCCCCCCACCCCCCACCTCCACTCACCTGCCACAGCTGCCACAGTCCCGTCGTTGCTTGTCAGTTCTTTTTGGAGGAGTGAGGCAGGTGGCCATTATGTTCCTTTTGCTTCCAGAATCTTCTTCAGAAGCTAATTAGAGACCAACAAAATCATTTTGCCTTATTGTCATTATACAATGACAGCCTTCATGATGCAAAGTCATTATGCATCACAGACAAAATTAATCATTTATAGTTTGTTATTTCTCTGCAAAGGAATGAGAATTCATTTTTTTCAATAACAAGAACATGAACGTATCAGCCAGCCTCTCCACCCTGAGCTACACAAGCCCCCTTGGATTCAGGAGCATGTGGGTCAATTAGGCAATGGCATGGCTGTCCTCAATGGGTTAGGGACCTTTACCCACACCTCCTTAACTTCCCAGAAATTCTCTACATTCCTCTGTGCATAGATAGCCTTTGATTAACATCTGTGTTGAATTTACCTTTCTCAATTAGAGCAAGTGAATGATAATAGCCAAACGAAGCTTGTCCACCTGAGGCAGCCCACTAGCTGCATGTGGCCCAGGATGGCTTTGAACACGGCCCAACACAAATTCGTCAACTTCCTTAAAATACTGAATTTTGTTGTGATTTTTACTTAGCTCATCAGCTATCATTAGTGTTAGTGTATTTCATGTGTGGCCCAAGACAATTCTTCCAGTGTGGCCCAGGAAGCCTAAAGGTTGGACACCCCTGAGCTAAACCTTGTTGCACTATATACTATTTAGTCCATATATTATGTAGCAGAGTTTGATAAAAATCACTTAGTACTTACTATGTGTCAGTCACTATTCTAAGTGTTTTCTATGTATTAGCTAATTAAACCTCAATAATCCTGGGAGTTGAGTACTATCATAATCATAAGCCCACTTTACCTATACAGTAACTGAATCCTAGAAAGATTACATAACTTGTACAAGGTAACATAAGGTCACAGGACTAGTAAGCCATGAAGCCAGGACATGAACCTTGAATCTGCATGTTTAATTAATACATTACACCATCTCCCAAGTTCTCAGTTTACTCATACCTGTGTCAAGTAGGACTTGAGCTATGAAGGTGGGAGAGGAGTCCTAGTCTTGCCCTGAAGTATCTGCCCTCTATCACTCTGGTACTATTTGTTCTTCCTGATCTTGCAGGCCAGTTGCTGAAGCTGTTTTTAGAGCCCAAGGAAGCCCAGGACTTTCTCCCATGTTACCCCTAGACCCAATTCTTAGGCTACAGAAATATTCTGAAGGAAACAGAATTAGTTTGATTTCTTTGCAGCCATATCCTTTTTCTTCCACTCATCCATCCATTCAAGAAACATGTTGTACCTGTACCACATTCTTGGCATGGAGTGGAAGTCATTCTACCATCCTTCCAGGTGCTTACAATGTAGTAATGTGGACAAGTGTGATAGCACCTAACACAAGGCAAATAAAGTGTATGTTATATCAAAGTGCACGTGATGCTATGATAAAGCAAAGAGCAAATTATTAATCAAGGTGTGAGATCCTAGGGCAGGGGTGGCGAACCTTTTGGCAATTGAATGCCAAAGTTTATGAAATAAGAGTATACTCGCTCGACTCACGTGCCAACCCATCGAGTGAGATAGAGGTATCTATCATTTTTATGTCTATAAGAGCATAAACAATAATTTTTAAAATGGTATTCAGTTCCGCGTGTCAAAATAATTGCTCCGCGTGCCACTTTGGGCACGCGTGCCATAGGTTCGCCACCCCTGTCCTAGGGAGATCAGACCTTGACCACCTCAATTTCTTAACCACCAGCACCTTTGAAAGTATTTAACAAACACTTGGTGACCAGGTGGAATCAAATTGGGAGACAGGAGAAAGTTCCACAAAGACTCAGCATCTCAGCTGGGTCTCAAAAGATGAATATTGATTTGTGGCAGAAATTGAAGGCTGAGGGAAGGGCAGGAGTAAAGACAGAAGTCAGGTAAATATAATAAAAGGTTTGTTGAGAGAAGGAGGAGATTGAGTTATTTTGATTAGGAAATGAGTGAAGTTTACAGAATCCATTTTCAAATGTGTTACAAGGAGAAGAATCACTCAGTTTAACGTGTCTCCTTTCTCAGAGATTTCTGAACCCAGAGTGGGTGTTTTATATTAAGTTTTCTTGCCGTAGGCATGGTGAACAGAAAACTACCTTCTTGCAAAAGTCTATTTTGTTTCTACTTTCTTCTGGCTGCCCGGGGCCCTCCCTCAGTGGACCTGAAACTTTCTCATTCTGCACCGCTTTTCCTCTGGTTAAAAGATTTCTGCCCTACCCTTGCAGCTGGTTCAGGTCTAGCGGGAACTGCAGCTAGGCTCAGCCTGGTTGCAGCCCATTGGCTTATTTATGCAGGGGGCTCATTCCTTAAAGGGGTGGAGAAGGGCAGAGGGGCTGTGAAATTTCCCCAGAAACAATGCTTAATTGGGGCAGCTGCGCAGAAACTCAAATCCAAAGGAGAAATAGGGAACATCGGGATGACCATAACAGTTTTACAGAAGCAATTTCTTCAAAGAGAAGTTTTGAATACCACCATTCAGTATTACACCCACTTCCCTAAAGACACAAATCCTGGGGATGCTTATGAGAACCAGACTCCCACGCCCTCATCAAAGGCCTTCTGAATCGCAATTTCCAGGGAAAAGCCCTGATCACCTGCAAATTTATAAGCACTTCAGGTGACTCTGAACAACAAAAAGTTAAGCAAACACAGAAAATAATGAGATATTCTGCCTATGAAGAAGCTGTACCTCCTTGTCCAGTGACAACTGCTGCTAGGGCAGGGAAATCACCTTTACTGCTCCTGTTAAGGCAGCCTGCCATTGAAGCCGCCCCTTCCTTTTACTGTTATTGGTAACTCTCAGAACAAGAATTAGGTGGAGGGGGCGGTAGCTCTCTACTGATTGAGAGGGAAGAAACCAGTGAGAAACAGGAGCAGCTGCCCACCCAGAGTGCTTCGCGGCAAGCTGGCCCTATAAAATCTGCCGTCCAGCGCAGGGGCGCAGTGCTGCTCAGTGCGGGGTGGTGGGTGCTGGCAGAAGCTGTGTGAATGCAAGTACCTGTTGTGGCTCCTCGGAGTTGAAGTGGGGAAAGCGAAGGCGGAAGAAGCCAGGGAGGGTGGGGGAAAAGAGCCTGTTTTCTTTAAAAAAGAATTCTGGGATGGGGTTATGGGGGCTGTCTCCAAGAGCCTGTCTCTTAGCACTCTGTGTGTTTTTGTTTTTGTTTTTTCCTTCTGTTCTCTTCACGGAGTTCTAGGGTTATAGAATACAAGCCTCTGCTCCTATCTCAAGGGGCTTTTTCTGCTTCTTGAAAAACCTGCCTTCAGGTGTTTAAGGCTTCTTCGGTTGAGAGAAACAAAAACCTCTCATGATAACTTAAACCAAAGCTAGTCTCTTTTGTCTAGGAAAGCCTTGCTTTCTCCCAGACAGTCTTTTCTCTGGGAGTGCGTTGCTGTAGGAAGTAACAGCTCTGTTGGTGGGTTGGGCATGGAAGATGAACTCTAAACTCTGCAGCTATAAAGTAGCAAACATGAAGAGTTGGTATCTCTGGGGCCCAAATTCGAACAAACTTGCTGTCTCTCACTCCCCAAAACCAAAAACGCGAAAGTGTCCACACGGCACGGCACGTAATCACCTCTCCTTAACCCTTTCTCTGATGGGGTGATAAGCTCAACCTCGTGCTCTTGTTAGCCAGTGGCCCTCTGGTCCAAACTGTGGTCTGGCATTTGTGGCCAGGTCTTGGAGGTGGCAGCTCTACTGGCTGACGTCTTCTGAGCCTTTCAGCTTTCTAATGCTCTCCTCTGGGAATAAGCTACAGAGGAAATGCGCTATTGTAAAAGCCAGGACAGAAAGATGACCTTAAACCTGGCAAAACCTCCTAAAATGAATCCAGAGACTCATGTGTTTCTTTTCAGCTGAAAATAATGTGGCTTGAACTGAGACAGCAGATAGTAGTTACATTAGCCTTTGAAGTTGAGGGTTTTCTCCTATGGATTGTTCTCAAATCCTCCTTAGGATCCATTCTAAGCAAGCGCCAATGAGGAACTGTACTGACAGAAGTTCCTCATATAATACAGTTCTCTAAGAACTGTTCAATTCTCCAACAGAAGCATAGCTAAACAGCTGCTAGAAGTTTCCTGCTGGCATGGGTCTGCTACCAGACTCCTTTACCTTACCTGCCATGGGTAGTAGCTTATAGAGCCTCACAGCTGTGACTACTGTACCTTCAGTATCATAGAGATGAGTCTGGCTAACTACCATTGCTTGCATCTTTCTCCACTTGAGCATCTTCATTGCAGAGCTTGCTCTGCCTAGCAGCTCCCAGGAACCAGTTTCTGGGTGCAAGCTCAGTGCAGTGGGGGTGGCAGAGACCAAGCCAAATGTAGTAGGGACCAGGGAACACGCCTAGTCGGAAGGGCTGGTCTTAAAACAAAACTCACACAGGGTGAAGAAGGCTCTGGAGAAGCAAATGAAGCCCACATTCACACAGGGGAACTCCAGGGAAGTGGAAGGCAACAGACCACATGTGTGGCCTGAAAATCAAGGGAACATGATGCTTGGAGGTGGCTCGACCTGCTGAACCTGGAAACAGTGGAAAATGCTCACTTGAAAATAGGGAAATGGATGCCGGGATGGCTTAGCGGGTTGAGTGCTCGTCTTGCAGCCCCGGGATCTGAGGGTTGAATCCTGGCCCCGGCCCGTGAGGACCCATATGCTGAGCTGGGGTGTGGCCCTAGTTCGGTTCTCGCCAGGGCGAGCTTTCCATGTGGGAGGCCCCCAATTTGGCTTTTTCCCCAGGAATGCTTCCCATGTAGAAGGCCCCCAGCTCAGGGGGGCATGCCTCCCATGCAGGAGACCCCCAGCCCTGTTTCTGCCATGCCAAAGCCCAGCACCCACCTTTGGACCAAAACTTATTGAAAGCTAATGACATATGGCTGTGGAGACGGCTCTGGGCCCTCCCCCTCCCTTCTCTATTGAAAACAAAAACAAATCTTTAAAAAAAAGGGGGGGGGGAACACCAGTGAGTGAAAGTTTGTCCATCTGAGCCAGTTCTGAGCCAAACTTGTGAGGACTTGAATCCAAATTCCTGAGGCAGCTCCTCTGAAGGTCACTTGAAGTGCTGTAGGAGCTGTCGCCTTTGTGCAAACCAGAGGTGTGAGCATGCTGGAGTCTGGATGCAGGGCTGTCAGGAGCTGATCTCTGAAGTCACTTTTGACCAGAGCCTCAATCTCTGATCCTTTGTGTGGAAGTGCTTTCAATGATGTGTGACAGTGAGGATACAGGCTTGAACTCACCTGGGTTCTGTCCCCAGCTCTGTTCACTTCCTACCTCTGAGATCTTGGGCAAGTTACTGATTCTGGGAAACTGCTGAGTTGTGTGATGAGATGATTCTGCATGTAGACCACTGCCCATCATAGTAGATGTTCAGTAAACATTGGATCCTGGCTGGTAGAGTACCCCCCAGCCAATGCAGAGCTCATGTGTGTTTCATGGTTTTTCTTTTTCTGTTACTTATACTCTTTCTGCAGCATGGAACTCCTGCTGTTCATCAGTCACAAGTGTCATTTGAACTTAAGTGCCTTATAAACTTCCTGTACCCTGGCAGGCTCTCTGAACCAGTGTGATACTTCATACTCCCTTAGCTCCCTTTCCTTCCCAGGCAAACTCCACACTTGGGATTCCGAGCCTATCCTGAGCAGTTGTTTCAAATGATGTCTTAAGGCATGGATGAAGGTGGCTGCTTAATTGCCCAGGGTTTGAAGTATGGTTGGTGATAATGGATTTTACAGGTCATCACTTAAAATTACATGAGCTGCCTTAATGAAGGACTAAAAATAGGGAGATGGATAGAACCTTGTATCTTTCAGGTTGAAGAATGTTTGCTACTTCCGTACTACAGTTTACAGGTTTCCCTTACTGCAATCTCTGAATTCTTGACCCTCCGAATCAAGTAGCCAGAGATGTAATTTAATCCAGTTAAAGATGGAAGATACCCAGGAACTCACATGGACATTCAGCTGCAACATGGACATTCAGCTGCAGCACTCAGTTTAGCAGCAAGTCCCTGTGAGCAAGCAAAGAGGGGGTGGAGATGGTAGGCACATGACTTAAGCACAGTTCCAACATGTGTCTGAGGCCAAAAGAACCCAGGAGCTACATGGTCTGGGCTGCCACTCAGGACCAACTTTATTTGGGACATTGGGCTCTGTGCCAAGTGATAAACCTGAAGTTCACATGATTGGGCAGTACAGTCCTGAAGGAGGAGGGGTCCCTACCTACTCAGCTGGTGGTCAGGTAGGAGCTAAGTGATGCAGGCCAACTTAAGGCTGCCAGTTGTTGATAATGGGCTGGTAAATACAATTGCTTGTCTGGGCTTTCTGGGTTTTGTTTTTTGGTTTTACTTATACAAAGAGCTCCTCATGTGTAAGTGGGCAGAAGAATGAGTTCAGAACTAGGCAGAATCTTAGACTGTAGGTTTCCTACAGGGAAGCTGCTTATGACCAAGTGTGGCTCCCAGGCTCACTAATGGGCTTTTTCAATGGCAGAGGAATGTGGGTCATAGAAGCAAGAGGTTGAGGTGATAGGCTCCAGGGCCCGATATCACTTCAGCCTAAATCCTGCCACTTAGCTCTTGTGTCTTGAGTAAGCTGCTTAAGCTGTGTGAGTATTTGACCTGTTAGAGGGTAAACTAAAAGCTGAGTCATGAGGCTTCAGCAGCCAACATACTTGGCTTACTACCAGTCCTATAACCAGTGATGTTGACTGCAAGCTGTGCGCTCGCTCCCCTGGTCACCTGGTTTCAGTTCTAGGTATGGTGCTAGAGACTCCTATCTCTGCGTAGCTCCCTCCCCTGAGCAATAAGCTACCCTCAAGCAGTGTCTGTCTTCCAGGGTGGTTCCTGGTGCCCCCTCTTCACCACTCAGCTGTGTAGCCTTTAGTTGGGTAACAGACTCACCTTGGAACCAGTGGTAACTGAGAGGTAGGAGTGGGGGAAAGGTGGTTCATGGAGCTGGGTCTTCAGGTGGAGGCCTCCTAGTGGGAAGAAGAGAAGGAACTCCTTGAGGAATAAAGAACCTTTTCGGTGTCTTGGGCAAGAAGTAGCTCTTCAGAGTAGCTCTGTCTATGGCGCTCCCACCCCTGAGCCTAACTTGCACTTGTCACAGCCTGTGGCCTGCTACAGAGATGGCCTAGTCTCTGAAGACTTGACTCCTACTTTCCAGCTCATCAGGTTCTCTTCATAGGCCTGGGGTAGATTTGGACCAGTTCATAACATGCATGAACTTTTCTACTACACCAAAGGTGGTGGCACCGTGACATTTCCATGCTAGTTGAGGTGACTTGATCATATGGGGACTTGTATGAAAACCTAATTATCAGACTAATTAATCTAATTATCAAATCTAATTAGTATCAGACTAATTAAGAGGTGCGTTCAAGTGTGGGGTGGGGGAAACATGGTCTTTACGGTCATCTTTCTTTGGAAGGTTCTCTTCAGGAAAGCTGAGCTGAGGCAAATCCTGCTGACCTTTTGACTCTTAGTTCAGAATCTGTCCCTGGTTTCACCTACTCTTCAGACACCCCAGGATGACCCTTCTTGGTGGCAGCTCCGCAGGGTCAGAACAGGACTGAGAGGACTGAAGTTTGCTTGCTTCAACCACTTACCAGAGATGCACATTTTAACACTAGACAAACGCTTCGGAGTTTGCTTTTTTCTAAGTTTCCACAATCTCGTATACTTTAACCTTGACAGTCACTATCTTTTCTAAAATTATTTGTAAAATTAATTATCTTAAATAGTAAAGTCACAAGCAGAATGAGTATGGTATGAGTGTATCAGATAGTTGGCCAGTTTTAAAAACTAAAATTTTAGCTCATTGCAGTGTTTATAATAGGAAATCATTTAGACCAAACACAAAAATTGTTAAACTAGAAAGGTCCATGGAAGTGAAACTGCTTAATGCTGGATATGTTTTTTCTTAAATTTATCAGGGTTACATTGGTTAGTAAAGATTACACAGGTTCCAGGTGTGCAACTCTTTCCAACACCATATATTTATCTTCCCCTCCCCCTTTATCCTCAGGTAACCAGTTATTATCTTAATTCCATATTCCCTTTCAGGAAAACCATAATTGACAGGGGGCGGGTAGTGAATCAGTGGCTCCTGCTTTTAAATGCTCATGTCAAGATGAGAATCCCAGAGAAGTTCAAGATCCTACAGATCTGTTTTGTCCATCCTCATAATTTCAAAGCAAAGTAGCTCATTTTCCATTAACTCCTAAATGTCAAAACAAATTCTTTCCCAGTTTTTTAGTTTAGCAAGGAGAACTTTGTATTAGGGATGTTGCCAATTTTTGTCTCATCTTAACCTGGACCACCTGTTAAATTAAAGACTTGTTTCATATCCAGTCTGTCAGTGGATTTCTTCAGAGCTGTTGGAATTTCTCTTAGAAAAGTGGCTTTACTTCAATAACAGAATCAGGACAACTTTAAAAGGGAATCTAATTTGTCATTGAGACATTTTGTAATTTAGAACATGTATTGGGCTGTCAACCTCTCCTTCACTGACTTAGGATACTTGAGAATGAAAGCATCTCAACTGGACTGCCACTTTCTGCCCCAATGTGTGTATAAGGAGCTTGGAAGTTAGCTTTTCCTGCTATAAAGCGAGAAGTGGTGAAGTATCTGAATGCACAACCTAGAGAAATGAGGCCATGGGACAAACTTCTGCCCTAAACTATAGACAGAATCACAGAATCACAGCTTGCCAGGAGCGAAAGCCATAGCTGGAACCAGCAACCAAATAGGTAGGATCGCTTAAGGGATCACTGGCAAATTGCTAGAGGCTCAGCGGGGGACCAGCTTGAAAGTTTACTCTAGGTGGGACCTAGTTTTATGGGTCTCCTCACACATCATGAGTTTTATGTCCTAGAAAGGGGATCGGGCATGGAGAAAAGGATCCAAGGTCCTTAAGAAAAAGAGCCAGTCCAACAGAACGGTCTCCTGAAGTTCTACTTTCCTTAGCTAGGCAGGTAAGACCCATGTACTTCAAGCTAGCAGCAAGGAAGGGTAGAAAATCCTACTGCATCTGCTTGAGGAGCTGTGGGTCCCACCTAGCCTTGTTCTAGACCAGCTTTGCATATGAGTGGGTGGAGGAAGTAGGATTTGTGAGGGACACCATAGGAATTTGTCCTCAAAGCTCTCCTGTAACTAAGTGTACTTCTGGCAGTAGGGCTCTTTCATTCTATCTCAGGCAGGCAGTCCTATGTCTAGGCTCCATCTAGTGGGTTTCCATGCTTTATCCTGCCTTGCTTCATGTAGAAAGCAGCTGATGCTTCTGATCTTTACAAGCACTGCTGTCTTCTGTTGCTACAGTAACCTCTGATGCCTACTCCTCAGTTACTAGCATTTGATAGTAAGTAGGGTGCAAGTTTTCAATGGTTGGGAAAGAAAAACCCTTCAAAGCTCTTTAGGACCATATTCTCTCTCCTGGCTTACAATTTAGAAGTAGCCTGAAGTCCAATAGAAGTTGTACATTGCCTACCTTGGTCACTTAGTGTGGAGTTAAGTCCTCCAGTGAGAGGGGACATCTCTTTAAATCCAGCCCAGTGGTAATGTACCATAGGTAAACTCCTGTTTGTTTCTGGGTTCTCAATTCTATTTCATTGGTCTGTACATCTGTTTTTCTGCTGATACTGCACTATTGTGATTATTGTTGCTTTGTATTAGAATTTTAACTCAGGGAGTATAATACCTCAAGCCTTATTCTTTTTTTCTCAGGACTACTTTGGCTATTTGGGGTCTCTTGTGTTTCCACACAATGTTTTTTCCCCAAATTTTCTTTAAAAATGCCATTGGGATTTCAATGGGCATTGCATTAAATCTGTTTTCTTTGGGCAATATGGCCATTTTAACTATGTTGCTTCTTCCGATCAATAAAAACAGAATATCTTTCTTTGTCTTCAATTTCCTTCAACAATACATTGTGACTTTTAGTGTATAGGTTCTTCATATCTTTTAAAATATATTCCTAGGTATTTGATTCTTTAAGTGCAAAGGATTCTTCTTAAATTTGACTTAGTATATAGGAATGCAATGGATTTTATAGGAATGCAATGGATTTTTGAACATTGATTTTTGTATCCTGTGAGTTTACTGGATTTTTTTTAATCGCTTCTAATAGGTTTTTGATGGGAGTCTGCAGGGTTTTCTATATAAAGAATCATGTCATCTGTGAAGTGTGACAATTTGACTTAACCTCCCAATTTGGATGTCTTACTTCTCTTGCCTAATTGCCCTGGCTAGGACTTCTAATACTATGTTGAATAACAGTAGTGATAGGGGACAATCCCTGTCTTATTCTGATCTAAGAGAAAAAGCTTTCTCACCATTAAGTATATTAGTTGAGTGTTTTCATATATGGCCTTCATGTTGAAGGATTTCTATTCCCATTTTAAGTGTTACAGATGGATGCTGTATCTTGTCAAATGTGTTTCTACAACTATTGATGATATAATTTATCCATTTTGCTTGTGGTGCAGTCTGTAGTTTTTTGTTTTTTTTTGTTTGTTTGATTTTGGTTATCCTTTGCAGTTTTTGATATCAAGCTAAAGTTGACTTCATAAAATAGGAAGTATTATCTCCAGTTTTTTGGAATAGTTTGAGGACATGTATTAAATCCTTGACTGTCTGGCCAAGTTCATTAGCAAAGCCATCTCATCCTGGACTTCTGCTTTTTGGAGGTTTTGAGTAATTATTTTAACTTCCTTGCTATTGATCTATTTAGATTTTCCAGTTTGTGATTCAGTCCAGGAAGGTAGTATATTTCTAAGAATTTGTCCATTTCTTCTAGATCATTGAATTTGATGGCCTATAATCTTAAACTCTGAATTCTGATGCATGCATTTTTAAGGAGAATTAACTGTGTGACTCTTTAAGTGCTCTGTTTGAGCTTCTTGTCCAGACCTTTCACTGTAAAGGGACTTTCACTTGGAAGGGTTTTAGATTTAAAACAAGACTCCCAACCTGTCCAACTTTCTCAAGTCAAATTGCTTTGAGGGGGAAAGCCGGGACGGCTCAGCGGGTTGAGCGCTCGCTTTGAGGCCATGAGGACCGAGGATCGAATCCCGGCTCCGGCCTAGGCAGGACCCACATGCTGAACTGGGGAGTTCCCACAGTTCGGTTCTCTAGCTGTCTCTGTCTCTGTCTCTCTCTCTATCTGTCAAAAGTAAAATAGAAATAAATATGCACTGAAGACAAAAAGATAATTTCCCTCTATAAATGTGAAAAGATAAAAAAAAAAAAATTGCTTTGAGTACCATATGTTTAGTAAGTGGGTGTGGGTAGAGGTGTTGACAAGCTCACTATTCTATAACAGCTAGTTTAAATTTTGAACACCCACATCTCCTGTTCCTAAGCCACCACCTCAAATTTCCCCTCTTCAACAGGGTCTCTAGACTGCCATTTGCATATGTTCCTACTTATATGCTCCCTTGGTGATAGACACCTAGGCTTTTAGTACTATAATTGAACTTAAAAGACTTCCTTTCTCAGGTAATTATAGTACCCTTGTGGAAGTGGGGACCTAGCCTTTCTCACTACTTCTCCTGGAGTCAATTCAGTTCTAGACTTCAGTCTCTTGAGCATCATTGTTGCTTAAGGACCACATGTGCACACACTTAGAAGGGTGACATCTAGTTACTCTCATTCATCAGTCACTGACATGAGAACTTTGTGATTACTTCTGAGAACGAGGCAACATGTGAGTGAAATCCCCCTGATTTATCAAAGGAGTGGGTGGCATTAGCTGTTGGAGACTCAACTCATCTTCTGAAGGATTATTGGTAGAGCCTTAAAGCCACAGTGGAGAAGAGGAAATAAAGGGTCTTGCATCTTGATTGCTAAACCCAAAGACTGGTGATGCTTGAAATGGATTAATAGAAATGTCCAGCTTCAACTTCTATACAAGTAACTCTTACCTTGCATATTTGACAAACAGCAGGAAAGAAAGCTATGCAGGCACACAAGAGACACAAATTATCCCAGTCAAAGAAATGCGCTCTAAAAATACTAAGCACTAGTGGCAAAGGCAAGACAAAGCTGCTAGTGGAAGAGTGAATCTGATCAGAAACTGATCAGAAACTAAGGACCTGAGCAGATCAGAATGTAATGAGACTAGGATAAATACTTCAGTGCAGGTTATAGCAATGCAGGGGACTCAGAGGAACCCCCTTCCATTGTACTGGCTATGTGGAGGGATGGTAGGTTAAAACAATTCTAAGTGAGAAGTGCAGGAAATTCACTAGTGGGAAGCTCTTAAATCAAGAAAACATATTTAAAGATGCTTTGAGTTCCTAACCTATGTACAATCTTCTCAGGGAAACCTGAGGGCCTTCTCTCTACCTGCCAGCCTGGGGCTGCTGAGAAGTTGGATTTGGGCAGGAAATGAGTCAGTTCTATCACCCTCTCTAGATGTGTTTGCATAGTGTCCTTGCTAACTTAAGTTTTTACTAACATTTTAGTCTCTGCGTAGGATCACCAATCTCATATGCTTCAAAACATACCTCTGGAGTTTGTGTGGGGCATGCATTTGTCAAATGCCTATTTCTTAAAAAGGGAAAATAATCTTTTCCTTCCACCCACCCCACTGCTGCTGTTAACATTTCAAGAAGTCTTCCTAAATAGCACTTAAAAGGAAGGGTCTTGGATCTATGAAAGACAAGACGTGGAGAAGCTACTTAGTGTTCATTGACCAAGTCATGAATAACATGGGAGAAGGCAGAAGGATTGAAAAGACTCAGTTCCCCTTGTGTGGAGTGTGTAGAGCTGGAATTAACTTGTCTGCTCTAGTCCTTGAAAAGCTTTGGACTTAACCATGTCCTCCTAGAACTTTCTCCTTATGATCTACCATGTAGGAAACCATTAGTTGATGGAAATGAATTTGAGGTGGAGAGCAAGTTACTTACTTGAGGCAAATGCTAGATTGGCTGGAAAATTCTCATCTTAACTCCATAATTCACTGGGTTGTCAAACATTCAACTAATTCGTGCTGAGGCAAGGGGCTTGTGCCTCATCTGGTTGGATATAAAGAAATCCTGCCTAAGCCAGGCTTCCTTTGAAAACAACCTGACATGAGGACTTGTGTATGAGTAGCTTATTTGGGATGTGGCCCAAAGAAGGGAAGAGACCAGGGTATCAGCATCCCTGTTACTAGGATCAGGGTCTTAGTTCTGCTTGAGACCTCCCAGATCAATTCAGAACACCTCCAGGAATTACTTGCTTGAAGGATCAGCCAAGAGTGCTTATCTACCAGTTTCTGTTTGAGTTTTCTTTAAAACTTAGCAAGATCCTGCCTGGATCCAGACTTGGGAGCTTTGAAGTGGAAAGGAAACACATGAGGGGCTTACTCTGGCCAAAGTGCTATCAGCTTTAAGTGAGTTGATGCCTGAACATTACTGTCAGATCCGAATTAAAGCTTCAGAGTCCATCCACGGTGGAAACGAAGTGAGTCTGCATTTCTGAGTTGGGGTGCTAGGTAGGTCAGCCACAGCTTCAGAGAAGGCTTACTTGTTTAGATATATGAAATACTGGGTGCCAGGAAGCGTGGCCTGGGCACAAACAGATGTTGAAAGCAACCCTGGGGTTTTTGTCTTCGTTGTGTGAAGTGTCTTATTTCTGAAACGGGTTAATTAAGAGTATGTGGTTGAAATTTTTAAAGAGTTGAAATGGTAATATAAATGCATTACACAATGCCCTCTTCAAGCTCTATTCCTTTCATTGACAGACATCTTTCTGACACTGACTACAATTACATTTGTGGAGCATTGACAAAGCTTTCACATAGCAAACAATGCTATGCTAAACTGAAAGCAGAAATGAAGACTGATACAAACTTTTGTTTCATCCTTAAGTAGAAAACAATCTCTATAAGCTTGTTTTGTTTTTCTTTTTCTTTTTTTGGTCCAATAACCCCCCACCTCCACAGCTTTTCCAAACAAAGCCTCCCACACCACCTCTAATGCGAGCATAATCTGTCCTTAATCAGGATTGATTTATCATCCAATCTAACTCCATTAGAAAATGGAGCTAGCTTGACCTCCCAGGTAGCAGGACTAAGAAAAGGAGATTAATCTTGTTTAGGGAGTGAGGCTGTGTTGGAGCTACACCAAAGCTGTGTGCAGAGAACATCCCCAGATATGGGGGCTGGTGCTGAAGAATTCCTCAGCTGAAAGGTCTCCCCCCTCAGCTAGCTCTGTAACCTGCTTGAATGAACAAAATACTGCTGTTCTCTCCAAAATGACTCTGCTCAGTCCCCAACTAGCTGTTGGCAAACCTAGTTTATTCCTGATAGGTGGGTCCTCCGGGCTCCAGTACTGGCTCAGTCCAGCCTACGTGGTCCCTGGCAGGTGGGACCACGTAAGAATGGGTACAGAGCCTTGTAACTGTCCTTTCCCAAAGCATTACTGGCAATCCCTTTACAATTCTCTTCTCACCATTGGTCCCCAAGTGAGCCGGCTATTGTCCCAACCTCCATTCTGTGCCCCAGGAGTGGGGGTAGACTCCTGATTGTGTCACCCAGTCTCCCCTTGGGTTTGGCTACTGGGATGATACTGCAAGATAAGAGGTTTGGGTGCTTCCTGACTCCCTCACAGCCACCTCTCAGCTAGTAGCTGTGTTCCTCCAGGCTGGCTGCTCCTGCCAGCTGGGACCCTCTCCCATAGCTCTGCTTACTCTTTTCAGGTAACTCCTTTTTGGCCTCTTGGTTGGCAGTAGCTTCCTGCCATTGCTAACCTCTGGTGCATCATCCTTCATAGTCCCTTAGTCCTTCATATTCCAGTTTTTATTCAAACCGTTTGATTTGAACTTAGTTTTCTTCCCAAGACCCTGACTTGATACATGGAGAAAGTTCTTTATACCTCAGAAAGGAGCAAGGCCCCCTAACCTCTCGTTGCTCCATGCCCTTGAGGGGAAATATGGTTCCTCTTCCATTTCCTAATACCTGTATGTACTAAGTCTTCTCTTGGAATTCTGGGAAATGTGCCTGGCAGCCTCTGAATGAAAGAGGAGAAAGTCCCTTTCTAGTGTCTCTACTCTTTCCAGTTCAGCAGCAGACCCCACCCCATGATGTGATGAGGAATGGACTAGGAGGCATGTAAACTAGAACCAAGCCAGGATCTAAATATCTGTGTACACAGGTGCCTGTCTATCTTTAACCACAAGCTAACATTTGAAGCTGTGGCCTGCAAGTCACTACTTCAGGAAAGGGCACACCCTACAAAGTGTGCTATGATTAGACTTGTGATGAAGTTTTATCTTCCAATGCCCAACCTGTATATCTGGTTCGGTATCTTCAAATGTCTCTTCACTGTTCCAGAAGTAACCACAGGGCCTGAGAACAAGGTTAAGCTCCTCTGAAAAGACTTTAGTGAGTATGGAAGGAGATATGCATGCATCACCACCTCCCACACTTACCCATTCTCCCTGGTCTTCTCATTGCACTCTGCACTCTGTTCCAGGTCTCTGACCACCCAGTCAAGCCATTAGTCACTACCCACGAGTCTGTAAACCTTACACTTGTCGACTTAGCTCTCTTAACCAAGCAGGTGGCCTCCTGAAGTGCTTGAGTCTCTACCAACTGCGGGGCCTTTTCTCACCACTGCAGGGAGGAGGCTCATGAATGAGGCAGCAGGAAACATCTTTTTGTGTGTGAACCATCACCGGGTCCTTAACTTTCCTCCATTTATGAGGAACTCCCAATAAGGTCTAGATGTGAGTTAGTCATAGGTAAATGGGGCTCTAGGCCCTGCATATTGTACCATTTCTCATATGGTGAGTTTCTGATGTACTCAGACTTGAGCCTAAAATGCCATGCAGAAAACCGAGCTCTGGTTTCATAGTAACATGATGTCTTAGTCACTCTTCCCCTCTCAGAACCTGGGAGCAGTGCAGGAGCTGCTCTTAAGATCAGTATACAACTCTGCACTATAGAACCTGCTGTTCCAGAAGCCTACGTGACATGTCTTTATTTGCCATGTGTAGCTTGGCCACTAATAGCATGCTGGTTCATAGGGCCCCAACTGAAGGAAATATTTCATTAAATTCTGAACCCACTGCAGAGATCTACCCAAACAGTACTATTTCCAAGCATGTAGTTATGCTGTCCCTCAAATCCAAAGCAGCCTACCCAAGGGGTAGGAGATATGAGGTGCTAATGGAATAACAGACATGCTAATGGAATAACAGACGAATAGTCTTATCTTAGAGTGGACACTTCAGATCACTGTCTCCCTCTCCCCTACATCCATTATGGCAGGCCTTAGAGTATCTGAAGGATTTGTCTACCTTTTGGCATATACGTGGCTTAATAATGGTCTCAAACACTTATTCACCAGGTTAAATATTTGCCACTATACAGTGGACTAGTGCAATGGTATTCAGAACTGCAAGATTTTAAGTCACGTGGAATTATTGAAGCAGAGCAGGAAAAACCTATAGAATCCTGAGATAAAACAGTAAATATACCACCGCTCATCCCTAGTGACTATAAATAGCTTTCAATCTCCCCCCAGGAGTTGGTTGAGTTTACCAAATCAGTGCCTCAATTCAGTGCCCAAGGAGGCTGATCAGTAGTAGAGATGCCACATCTACTACAGCAGCTATAAATGACCTACCATTTTGAGTTTATAATCCAGTATCACATCATTCATCTTTCTAGTTTTCCAAGTGAATCAAGCAGACAATAGGGAGTCCTCACCTTGGTACTGTCACCTTTAATTTAGGATGTGGTAATAGCTTTGGAGTTATTCTTGGCTATACATAGGGAGAAGTTCTAGGAGATTTTCCCCTTGGCCTTTCCCACCATGATGGCTTTGCTCCATGGGCCAGGTTACTAGTGCGTTTTCAGTTTCTGATTTCTGTAATCGAGGATAAGGAAAAAAACCCAAGTAGGTCTACAGATTTACTGGAGCTTCTGCAAGGTTCGCTTAGTTTCACTTGTTACCCTTCCCCATTCTATCAAGGACTGATGAGGCTTGAGATTTCTCTATCCAATAGCCTTTGACAGGTCTGTGGCCCCCTTTCTTCATTAGTTGCCCAAGTAATTGGACACAGATTCCTATTGAGAGGAGATATTTATTTTGCTGTGACATTGTAGGGCCGCCTTTAAGAAAAACTATCCTCTTCAATGCATGGACTCTGGAGTCTAAAAACTTATAAAGGTAGAAACGAGGTGAAGGATTACAGCAGTCAGGGTTTAGCCAGAAAAACAGAACTTATAGGATGTATGTATCAAATAGGATGTATGTATCAAACTGGATTTATTACAGGAAACTGGCCTACACAATAGTGGAGGCTGGTGAAGAGTCAGAACTCTGGGGCTAGCAGTCCAGATGGAAAGATCACAGGCAGGCTGGGACTCATGGTCAGGGACAAAGGTGTCTATTGTCCATAGGCAGTTAGAAAAAGATCATGAGCAGGACTGAACTCTACATGTTGAATCAAGCTCACCCAGATTATCCACGGTAATCACCCTTTAGTCAATTCATATCTCATACTTCAGGATACCTAGATTAGTGTTTAGCTTAGCAACAATGACTAACACCAAAAGAGCCATCACAGGAGTCATAATTTTGTAGTTGATGCCTTTTCACATTCTTGACCTGTAATTATACACATCAAGCAGTACTCTAGTTGGCCACCCACCTCTTGCCCCTAGGCATACTGTGGTTTGATAAGCTATTGCCATAGATTCTTGCAGGTCAAGACAATTCTGATCTTGTTATGGCTGCTATGTCTACCATGTCTCAACAGGATCGTGCGGCCACCTGGCCCCTGCTGTAGATTCTTATCCTGACTGACACAAGGAATCCATGGCAGCATCTATCTCAGCTCTGATCCATTGAGGACAGCACATGTTGGGCCTCTGGTATGTCAGTGACCCTCTCTAGTGCATTCACTGTCCCTCTAGTGAAGGACAGGCTTTGCTATGGCACATGGTCAGGTGGTGGGTTTCTGGTCACATTACCATACGACCCTGACCACCTTAAACTCTCATCCTGTCGCTCACTACAGGCCCCTGTGTCCCAGCATCTGGAAACATCCCAGCAGCGCATTAGGACTAGCGTCAGGCACTCTTGTTGAGATGTTCAGTGATGAGTCATAAGATCCTTTTGTTACCAAGGACCCTCTGTCTAATGTGTAGAGCAGCCAATACTATAGCACTGGCTTTCCTCAAGGAGAGGAAGCAAGACTCAATCAAATCTGTCTCCTGGACTCAGGGTTCTGGGTTTCATTTCAAGGAAACGGGGAAGTTATGCATATTCTATAGAATTGCATTACTGTAACATGAATGTACCAGTGCTAGGGGTCATGGCTCTTTATCATATGGTTGAATTTTGGGGTGTGGGTACTTAGTATGTATTCCCTGTGGATTTTGACCTGATGCTAAAAGGTTATTCTAGGGAAGTTTTTAAGTTAAACTTTTTGGGGTGACAGTGGTTGGTAAAAATTCTATAGGTTCCACATGACTTCACTTATAGGTGGAATATAAATTCTTTAGTGTGTGTCAGACTGCCTAATTACATGATCTTATGGCCTTGTTCAGTTATCTCTGAAAAACAATTTACTTAGTCTCCAGGAACAGAACAAGGCCAGTTTAGGCTGGTTCTGTGATTATTCTCTGCACAGCTTATATTCTGCCTTTCTTAGAAATGCTAAAATTCCTGCTGATGTTAGCCAGACCCTCTACTTCTGGCAGGAAATAACCCACTTTTTCTCACTTCAAAAGCATTGCCATCCTATGTTGTAACCTAACCATGTTAACTAGAGACTATACCTGACTTTAGAGATCATGAGTGTTCAGCTAGCATAAAGTAATGCACCCTGGTTTACTGTCTTCTAGACATTCAAGGCCTGACCTTATTGAAATGTCTCCATCATTCACAGAAGCTGAGACTTTAGGAACATAATGTTTTTTTTTTAATGATTTTTTGTTTGTTTGTTTTTGAGAGAGAGAGAGAGACAGAGACAGAGAGAACTGAACTGGGGGAACTCCCCAGTTCAGCACATGGGTCCGCACGGGCCAGGGCCGGGATTCAATCCTGAGTCCCCGGCACTGCAAAGTGAGCGCTCAACCCACTGAGCCATCCTGGCTTCCCCACATAATGTTCTTTACATGACCATATGAGGTTCTCCAACATGGTCCATGAAAGTCTTTTAGTGGCATTTCCTACCTGCACCTCTCTCTCAACAGTTTAGTAGTAAATATCCAAGAATAGGTACTTAATCTGTTATGAAGGTCAAATAACTTGTATAATTAGTTACTTAAACATGAGGTGAGAATGCACAGAGTGACTTTTATCTAGGCTGATCATATTTCCATGAGATAAAAACAGAATATTTGGATGACAAAACAGATGGGGTTATGTAATATTCTATATTCATGAAAAAGTGAAATATTACATGAATATATGGAGCTAATAATTATTCATTGACAGAACTTACAAAAATTTAGATGTAGAAGGGAACCATGCTTCACCACAATCATACTGTGAATCTTTCTTCAATCAAGTAAACTTATGCAGCAAATTTCAGTCTTTCTGAATATTACCAGAGAAAAGGAATGAACATCATGACTTGGTATATGCTGATGCCCCACTAGAGTTTCGTTATAATGAAAAAAAAAAAAAAAGCTGCTTGTTGAACCGCAATGACTCTAAAAAGCCTTGACTCAAACTAAATGTAGGGCAGAATGATGGTAGAAAAAAACACAAGACCCAGTTCTGAATCTTACACTCCTAACCTGATGGAAGCAAACAGCCAGGTGACCCTGTTCATGTGTATTGAGATGCTGTCTTCCGTATGCTGAATAGGGCTTAGTGACCACCTCTTGAGTTTTCTGCTGCTGGAGATAAGCAAGGTGGGTGGCACCTGATGGTTGCTAGCTCAAGAAGCCTGGCTCTGACTGGATAAAGTAGAATTTCCTCTTGTCACACTAGCAGTTTTACTGCATGCATTGACTAGCATAGCCTTATGATAAATGAGTAACTCACATTCAGTTTTTTACAAAAAAATTAAAAATAGAACAAAGTTAACATCTTTATTCAAATGATAGAATGGTCAGGGAAATATGAATAAAAGGTACTGTCCCTTTTAAAATGGTACATATGGTCAGCCTACTTTTATCCTATGCATCTGTTGGCTTTAATTGTTAACTCCTAAAAGGTAGACTTACTCAAAAGAAATTAAGGGGATGAAAGATCTAATGCAACAAACTTTCTTATACTGGCATGGAGAATCATCTAATCTATTTACTGAACTGGAGTAGCTTTAGTTTAATGGGGACAAAGCAAGAACTGTTTGAAACAAAGCACAATCCTAGGAGGCAGATCACAAATTGGGTCCAGCACAAATCAATGACCCACCTTGAAGGAGGTAATGTTGAGGCAGGTTACCAGGACGAGAATGAAACAATAGTTAGGTCATTGGATGGGAACAGCAAAAAGAGAAAAATGTCACCTAACTTTTCTTGGTCACTTTCAATGTACTTTCCTTCAACCACAGCCAGTGCATAGAATATAAGTACTAAGTTAAGGGAGTGAGACCCTAAAACATCACAAGGTCCGTGTATTTAGATACAAGTTAGACCTTCAGCCCTTCCAGGCCTATATCATACCAAGTCCTTACAACTAGCACTCTGCATCGATAATCTAGGCTACCAGCTTCATGTGCCTGATAGGTAAGAAACTAGAAGGGTTACTCCACCAGACCCTGGATAAAGTTTGTCTTAATGTCACAATGAGAGGCAACCTTGTAGTCGGTAAACTTGGTAGTAGGCCAAGGCACTCAATTGAGGGATTCCTGATCCATTTTGACTTGATATAAATACAAGAAAAGTAAATCTATGGACTTGTATTCCATGTAAAAAATGGAGAAATATGAGCATCTAGCCTTAAGTGGGTCAAACGCATGTTATTTTAGAATGTCCTCACAACAGGATGCCCTGGAAACAGTGTTCTGACATGTGCTATCAATAGAACATGAACCATTAGTCTTGTCATACTGCATGAACCAGTGTGACAGAACTTATTTTAATTCCTATCCAGCACTGATACAAACTCACCATGGTTCATCTGTCCTATTGGTAACTTCTGCTTGCTGTTTTACACACAATGGGTGAATCCTGTGGCCCCCATTAGGAGGCCAGGTGCTCATTCATGGCATTTGTGGGGATGGAACCTTGACCTAACTTGATGGGTCCAGGTGGATTTAACTAATTCTTAAGTCATGTTTAATCTGCTTGACAAACCTGTGGCTCATTGTTTATCTGATCTCTTCCCCTTTCACACAAAAAGTTATGGAACTTTTTTTTGACTTGAACTCATTCCTTATTTTTGAAGCATCTTAGCCCAAAGCTCATGCCAAATTCAGCGCAATCTACCTACCAGGTTATAAATTGTCCTAGATGAATTTAGATAGCACTTACCAAAAGGTATTTCCAGGTCAATTCTGATCTAACTGGTGATTCAGACTACAGTTTTCTTAAACATGAAATGTGATATGCTGGTATAGTTTTCCTTTGAGCCCTCAGATTCAGTTGAACATTGAATAGGATAATTTCTCCAGAAATAATCCCTGAGTGGCCTGTTGTAGAATCACTTTTAATTCAAGTGCCTGATAATGCACCTTCATTCCATGGTGTTGAGAAATATCATCAAGATGTGACCACCTGTTTGACCCACAGCTGGACCTGGGCAATTGGGGATCCCCACTACCACCTCTGTGCTTGAATGTGCACTCAGTTTGTCTCTTAGGCTGTATCTTTGGGCAGCTTCTTGCATAACATAGTAACATAATGAGACTATCTGGAGTAGGTACATGACTAACTCCAATGCACCCTGTGGGTATGACTGAACCCAGTTAAGGCCTATACATAAACTAAGATTTGGTATAGTTGGGTGCAGAAAATTACTTGTCTGAAGATACCAAAGCCAAGCCTTGTATGTAAGTTCCGTTGCTTACTAAACTTGCCACCTACCTATCTGGAGTGTTTTGTTTTTCTTCAGCCTCTGTCCTACAGTTTGTTTTTGTTTTTGTTTTGTTCAGTATTGCTTTGACTTTCAAGGGTTTTTTGTGCTTCTATACACATATTAAGATTCTTTTACATTTCTGTTACATACCATTGGAATTTTGATAGGGATTGGAAGAATTAAACAGTGCTTTAGGTAAACTGGAAACTTTAGCAACCTACAGGTTCAGTGTGAGGCAGAGTTTAGATTATACACCCAGGAACTCCTTGGCTAGGTTTGTGAAACACCACTTAAAAAGTATGTCTAGTCTTCTGGATTCGTGGAGTTCCCAGGGCCTCTGGGATACATAAGCCTAGAAGTTGGAGAATTGAGGCATAGGGATGGCTGTGGCCAAAAGGTGCTTCTAACCAAGGAGTGGCACTTGGAAGGACTTCAGGAAAGGAGGTTTCCTCTTGAGCATGGAGTTGCCACATTCTTGACTGGCTTTCCAAAAGATGATTCTGGTCAGAATACAAAATACTATTAGAGAATCAGCTTCAGAAATAAGAGCTAGATCATGCAATCCAGTCAAAATCAAAAGGCAGAGTTTAGCTGTGCATCCAAGACCAATTACTGCGTATTAGAATGAAAGAAGCCAATGGTAGAAACCCGACTGGTAAGTGCCATGTATAAGGCACATTTTGAAGACAGATCTGATTTTTAAGACCCTGCCAATTCTCTGAAGCCTTGGGAGCCAGATGATAGGCTTCAGGCTTATCTCTTATCTTCTGAAAGATAAACACTTAGACAGGAAACCTCAGCCTATTGACAAGTGTGAACTTGACCTATTGTTCCTACTGTATTGTCCCCTTTATAATAAAGTCTTCACCTTTGTCTTCTACTAACCTCTTTATCCTGCAGTTTGTTTCATCAAATGAACTCCTATGTATGGCTACACCTGATTTTCTCTGGATGCCATTTGCTTGGTGGTGTTTTTCACCATTTCACTTTGAGTCTGTATTTGTCTTTATAGCTGAGATGTCCCATGCAGGCAGCACATGGTAGGGTTTTTGGTAAATCCCTTTTTTCAATAGTTTGAATACTTGGTTATACTCCTAATTTGTAGAGTTTCTGCTGAGAAGTCTGATGCTAATCTAATGGGTCTACCTTTATAGGTTAGTCTTTACCCTGATTGCCTTGAGAATTCTGTCATTGATCTTTAACAGATTAACTATAATGTGCCTTGGAGAGAAGGTCTGTTATGATTGAAGCAGTTAGATGTTCTGGATTTGAGGATCCAGTTCTTTCCATAGGTTGGGGGAGTTCTCATTGATTACTTGTGTGAATGGTACTCTGCCCTTCTCACTCTTCTTTCTAGAATACCCATTATTATGTTCTTACTGATGGAATTGGGTAAAGTTATTTTGTTACTGGAGAATGGGATCCTTCTTGGTGTTGTCTCCAGGTTTTTGGCATCCTGAACAAAAAAATTGAGCGAGACACCAAAGTACAGTGGTGAAAGTTTATTGAAAGGAAAAGTAGAGAAAGTACACTTCCAAGAGATGGAAGTGGGCCTTGAGCAAAAGGTGGCGCAAAAGGCAGATTACAAGTTGCTGAGCAGTTTTTATTCACTTTCCTTGGGAAAAGGGAAATCACCCTTCTGGGTGTGAGGTCTTCTGACTGGAGGTCCTGATTGACAGGGGCTTTATTATATCACTACATTAGCTCTTTCCCTTCTATCTCCTCCTATGGTTGCTTATTCTGGTGCAGGGTCTCCTGAGAATAGGGTGGTAACCACCCTAGCAATGCAAGCTCTCTGGGAAGGGTCCTGAGATCCCCTTGTTCTAGCTGTCTACCTAGTCTTCCTCTTGAGAGATATGATCCCTTAAATCTCTATGGAAAGTTGAGGGGCTGAAGGTCTCTTTCATATCTACTTCCTGTTGGATGTGTCCCTACCTATTGGGGTGTCATGGAACTCTCACCCTAACTAGGCTGAAAGGGGCAGATTCTTGGGATCCATGCAGAAAGTCTCATTCAGTTCTTCAAATGAAGTAGATTGGGATTCTTGATGGGTTAGGAGCCATTTCCCAGTGATCCCAAGCAGAGGAAGAATTCCACGTTTCAAAGTAATCAGCTGATACAGTTGGTGGGAAACATTCGTCTAAATCCCAGCTATCCTTGATTAGAATGATTAAACTGGAAAGACAGCATAAGGGTTAAGAAATGGGGTTTAAAGAGGGTCCTTTATCCCTATCAGTTTTATTCTTTTAACTGTTCTCTACTTTCATCTGTTCATTTCCATATTTCTGTCTTCAATATCACTGGTCAGCTGTCTTTCTCCATCTGGTCAGCTGTTTCCTAAGCTTGCAATTTAATTCTTTATCTCTTACTGAGCTTTTCATCTCCAGAATCTGTTTGGTTCTTAAATTTCAATATCTTTGATAAAAATTTACTTTTTTAGTTCTTCAAACTGCCTATTTAATTTTTCTTGCATCTTGTTGAGTTTTTTTTTTTCAGAACTGCAATCTTGAATTGTCATTTAAATCACACTTTTCCATGTCTTTAAGCTCATTTTCTGGAGATCTTTTATTTTCTGAGCAGTTTTGTTTCCTTGGTTATTTATAACAATTAATGTGTTTCTCTTCCTGGACATCTAATAGGAGTGTATTTTACAGCAGGTAGATATGAAGAGGTCTTTCTTTGTGTTTCCAGTAGGTATCGCTAGAATGGTTTTATCTTGCTTTACTCCTTGCATGGGTGACTTCCTGTGAGGTGGACTTTTGACCTGGTTGCTTTGGTCTCAGTGCACCACACGCCCATGGAAGGATGGAGTAGACCACAAAGCTCTGAGCCTCTGAGACATGATTGCTGCCCCTGCAGCCAGAAGCAGTTTCCATGGCTCTTGCTGGTTTCATCCGGGAAAGGTGGGAGCAGTGGGCACTGGGGCAAGCCATGGGTGCATTTGTGGTTCTGGACAATGGCCCCTGCCAGCTCGCAGCTGTCTCACCCCTACTGCTCCTTTCCTTTTGCAGAAATAAGCTGCACTGTGTGTCTGCTGCTCAGGAATTATTTTTCCAGTTCTCAGGATTGTAGGTACTCTGCTCTTTAACCTGATACTCACTGCTGTGGTTTCTTCTGAAGCTCATAAACACTGGGAGAGTGTCAGGGAGGTGAGCTCTGGAAGGGTAGGTAAAGGCAACCAGGCTCTTTCTGTTTTCTGCCTGGCAGTGCGAGCTTACATTTCTATATTCAGTCTTTTCCCTGAGGTCTCTGCCCCAAGTGCTGGGTTTAAGTTGTACTATATGCCAATCCCCTCAGCAATGCTCAGAGAAAAGGCTTCTGCCATCACCTCATACTGTCTCTTTCCTGGGACCACAGAGCTCAGGGCTCTATCCCACAGCCCTGTCTCTGCACTTCCCACTTCCCCCCTCCCCATTTTGCCCTACTTTGCCCACCTCCAGGTGTTTTGATGTAATGAGTGGGTCTCAGCTGGGGTTTTGTTGCATGGAAACTCCTTTGTTGAGTCATAGCTGTTCAATTTGTTGTAACCTCAGGAGAGATTGTGAGAGCTCCTCTCATGCCACCATCTTGATGATGTCTCTAAATTGAGGGCTTTATACTTGTAATTGGGGCTAGTCAGATTTTCTGAGAGATGGAAATGGTACAAGATATCATCCAGCTTCTTGAAAGGGTAGTTGGTTCTGGTTTCATAGAAGCTCATTAGTATTGCTACTGCTCACACGAGCAGTTGAAGTACTCAAAAGGTGATAGTTGCAGTCAAAACCTATATATTCTAAGCCGAAGTCTGTGGATACTACAGTAGTTGTAGCTGTCAAAACAGTGAAATGTACTACACTCATGGGACAGTCAAATGCAGCAGAATTATGCTGGAAAACTGTGGGATGGAATAGAGGAGCAGTGAGTATTATACTCAAATTGGGTCCACTTCATCTAAGAAGATAAACATTAGGGGAACTCATCAAGCCTAATGTCCAAAGGCAATAGAAATAGGTTCAGCAGATGTTTATATCCCTGAACTTGTTTTGTGTGGCTCCAATTTAATAAATTCCTACTCCTCAGAGTACGTCTCACTGTGGGATAAGATGAATCCAACAAAGTAGAAGTCTCCTTCCAAGATTACATGGAGTTGATCTAGTTGATTGTGCCAAGGTTCTTCCCCTACATAAAGGTCTCACTGCCTTATGCACTTCATTGCCTGCATAGCCTATCATAATCTCATCATTGTTCAGGGAGGAGAACCTGAGTTTTGGAGCCTCTATCTCTTATGAGGAGTTGGTTCACTACTGCTGGGGGTAATATTCAGCCCATTGCTTCTAAAACAAATTGGGGAGTGTGAGGTAACGATTTCTGTGTGAAGCTGGAAGCTGCACTAAAACTCAAAAGGTGCCCATGCTCTATTGGGCTTTAATAACTGTGCTGGGAGCAGGGACACAATTACCAAAACTGGGCAGGTACTGTGGGCTCAACTACAGAGGCAGTGAGTCAAAATAATGTGTACCAAAGCAAGGCTGACATCTAACAGCCAAACCTATCTTGATTGTGAGACTCAAACTGAAAAGGTTTCAGGGCTTGTACAGGCAGAAGCAAAGGTAAAAAAACTTAGAGAATAAAACTAAATACCATGCAACTTAATTCTAATGGCCCCACTGTCCTGGCAAACATTCACACTCAAAAGCTGTGTCAATAGTACATGGAGATAAGGTTTCTTTTAAGGTGTGAAGCTATGTATGAACTATGCATATTAAGTACTGGATCATTCTAGAAGTCTTCCATGTCTTCTCCTTAATCTTTCAAGGAAGTGCAGTTTCTGGGAATTCTCACTTCAAAATCTAAACATAGTCAGACTTGACTAAGATGCATTTAAAAAAAAAAAAGTATCATTTTGTCATGGCTTAATGCTTTTGGCCTTATTTTGCTTTACTGATTTTTTTTTTTTTTTACTACTTTATTAGTATTTGACATGTTTTGGCTACTTTTGTTTATTTCCAAACCTTATCATTGCTAGGCATAGTTCCTTCTAAAAAGAAAACAAAACCCAGACAAAAAATGACATAGGGAATATCATTTGGCACCTGAAACCTGATTTGACTTGCATCTTCTGTGTTTACTGTAACCCTCTTATGTTTGTGTATTGACTCCTGATATTCCATGTCAAATCCCTTGTCTCTATTCTAACCTTGGCTGCTGGTATAAATGGTCAGAAACTCCACTTAGTTTCATGCTAGCTACCAAGGGCTTCTCTCTAACTTGGACACATGAGCTACTCTTGGGAATCCTCTGGGCATTCACGCCAAGCAACCTGGTAGTAAGAGGTAGATAGCATATGGGGTAAATCTTGACAGATGGAAGCTAGGAGCTAGTGGGTAAATGCATCCCTTTATCTTCCCCTGGGATGTGAGATGGATTTCATAATAAAGCTTCTTGTGTAATTCTGTTGGAGGAGCAACCAGATGCTATTACGGTGGAGAACTTAATATAGCCTTCTGTAAGCCTCTGTCTCTAGCCTTCAGTTTTCACCACATTCATGTCCCTAAGAAAACTACTGGCATATCAGCCTTTCCTAGCTTCCCTGGAAACAAAATCTGAGACAGTGACTTGATCAAGTTTCTCTCCAGCCCTCTTCTCCTACTTGTGAATTTGAAGCTTTTACTTTCTTTATTCTAGGGTTTCTTTTTCCAGTCTCCAGGTATCAGCTCCAGGCCATGGTGTTAGGAAGGTGGTGTGAGTGAAGCATATTCATGGAACAGTCTTAAAGCTGGGATGGGGGAGATGTCTCCATCACAAGACTAGGCACTGTTTAATAGCACCAAGTCCCCATGCCATTATGGAGCTAGCAGGCCACATCAAGGCTTATCAGCTAGTTCAAAATGCTTACAGTCTATTAAACTGGGAGGTAAAAGGATGGAAAGGAAAAGTTACCAGTGGGAAACAAGGTCCAGGCTCATGCTGCCTGCACTGTTCAGCCAATAGACTGACAGGAGTGGGGTCATAGAATAAGCATTTCCTGTGAGTGCCAGTGACCTGAGAAGGCAGCGAGTTTCCACTTAAAGACTGCCCATCTCCTCCAGCCACACTGCCAGGCCTGACACCAGAGCTGCTGCTCCCTCCACACCAAACCTACGCCTCCCATGCTCCCCTGACTACAAGCCAAACATCCGTGGCCCAACTTCTGCTCTTTGCTACTGTGCCTTGTGAATCAAGCCAGCCTCACACCCCTGCTTCTGCCCTCCTCCTGCTTTATATCCCTGCCTGGAAGGCACTAAAAGGGTCCTTCTTCCCCTGTCCATTATGGCCCATTATCAGCAATTACCTCCACCTAAGCTAGCTTGCAGTTCTTTTTCAATTGTGGTCAATTAGCACCAATTAAGCCTACACCTCTCAGCCTCTAGAATGCTTCCTGAGGGGAGATTCATGAGATGCCTTGATTTAAGGCTGCCCTGAGCAGCCTCCTCCTTCTATGGCTTCTTCTTCACTTTGTTAAAATACCTTCATGGGAATGACCTTAAATTTGTATAAATCACCTCAGTCTTAACCAGTGTCTAATCATGTGTCCATAACTAGCTGCAAGAGGCTGGAAAGAGTAATCTCTAGCTGTGTCCATGTGCCTGCAGCAAACCTATTATAGAAGGGAAGAATATTGAGGGGACAACTGGGAAAGTTCCTGTCACAATTTAAACCTGACCTCAGAAGCATCTTGCCTTTCTAGAGAGGATGGAGTACTATTTCCTCAAACTAATCTAATGGATGTGTGATTCAGCTTGAGATGCAAAGGGTGGAAAAGAGTAATCAAGATCCAGGCAGGGTTAATGCAGGTGCCAATAACCTGTCACTGACTGGAGTTGGAAGCTGAGAACAATGACTAACTTGGTCTGAGTTCTTTAAAATGCTTTTGGGTTGACAAAGATGTAGCAACATCTTACTTGCTGGCATTACTTGTGACTTTGAGCTTATCACTGACCCATTTGTCTACTGAGTTCTTAGTATCTGCCGAGTTCTCTGACTTCTGCAAACATGAAAATTAAGGTCAAATATTGCTAGTGAATGCCCACTACTTAACAGACTCATGTTAATGAGGGCACAGTAAAATGTAACTTCATGATCTGACATGAAAAGGCTAACTCTCTAGAGATGACACTGTAACAAGAACTATAACATTGCATATTTTGAATAAATAATTACACAGCTAAAACCACTTAAGAACTAAGTGGAAAAGTTTTGCATAAAGAAAGCATTGCTCTATTAGCAGTATTCCACCACCACCTCCCCCAATAAAGCAAAACTTAATGCAATCATGATCCTGTTGCTAAGCCATGATGGTATCCTCTCTAAAGAGAATGTCACAGGATAAAGAATAGGATTGAAAAATCAGGTCACAAAAGTACATGTATTTTGCATTTTTTTTCTCATTGTCTTTATATATATATATGAATTCCTATACATTTTTGAAAGGTGGCCACAAGTGTCCATGAAAATAAATGCGTGGACTTTAAATTTGCTTCTGACATTACTATGACACCTTTTCTGAGATTATACTGACTGCTGTTATGTACATCCCTGCATCGACTATACTAAGAGAAGCTAGATGCTTTTAGTAAGTGCAAAGTATTACTATAGAAGTGTTAGTGAGATGACTATCAGTGCTTCTTTCGGAAGTTTGCCCTGAGGTGAAAAATACTCCTCCTACCTCCCATTCATTCCACATCCCTTCATCTCTGTCTACACTTCTGCTTTTCTGGGTCCTTGCCTATTCAGATAGCTCAAGGGCATTGTTCCAGGGGGAATGAGGGCCTCTTTAAATTTTTGCCACACTATTGCTGCTATAACCCATAGTTACTGAAAATAGGGAATCGCCAAGAAGAATCCCTGGTATTCCAGACAGATTTATCCCCATTATGTAGCAGAAAACTTGAATATCAACATAACAGTAGTCAGCTATTCCTGACAATAGACTCCTGACAATAGACTCCTTCCTTTACTTGCTGGTCTAACACAAGTTAAGATCTAGTAGATATTTTACTGTGTCTTCTGGTAGAGGCATGCCTTTCTTTTCTGCTTCCTCTCCCAGATACCCAGAACCTCAAGCCCAACAATGATTAAAGGCATATGGAAAGGAAGAATCAATTCCTCGGGTGGGTCTAAGGTGATAGAGAAAAGGGTATTCCTTCTATTTGCTTCAAAGACCCACATTTTCTAGCTATTGTTTGGGGAGAAGACATACTATAATTGCTGTTAGTTTAAAGCATATACCTCATTCTTAAAGACTGTGTCCAAATACTGAAGCATTGTGCTCAGGTCGGTTCCTTGATGCCTTAGCTGTACCTTTAAGAGGCTGTTCTGATATCCTATTGGGCCTGAAGATTCCAAGTGCTCTTGGTCATGTTCCCATTATGTATTAACTCACTATATAATGGATTTCTTAGTTAAGAGGCCATGTTACATAAATCATACCTAGTGATCGCTTCTGTAGTGCTGCTGGCCTAGCTCTGTGTGCAGGAAAGCCAAGACCATACTCAGAACACTTATTTCCAGGAAGGATGAGTCACTGTTCCTTCCAAGAGAGAAAGAGCCAAATATCCAACTTATCTTCTAATGGCTGGTCAACTCCTTGAGGAGATACTGTATAGAGTGTCACTACCAAGATGTAAGCTTATGCTACTAGGTGTGATATTCAGTGGCAATAACTAGATAATTCGTGGTGAGAGGAAACTCATGTTGTTGGACCCATGGGATAGCCTCCATTCCTGCCGCCATGAATACTTCACTCATGGGTCATTTGAGGAAACACTAGAGTGGCCAAGAACAGAGGCTGGTTCTTCGTCTGCCAGCAAAGCCAGCTGTTGGGTTTCCCTTTGTGAAATCATGAAGTCTTTTAGCTTGAATCACATATCTTGACCGACATCTACCTGGGCAGTAGTAGCAGTGCAGGTACAGCAAATCTTGTCAATCATGCATACCCACCCCCTTGTTTGGCTAGCAGGTAATCAACAGCCAATTGATTGTTAAAGAGAACATTTGCAGGTGAATCCAGTGAGTGCCATAAGTTTTGGGGGCATCTCTGGTGCTTTCACTAGGGTAGCCCTAGTCAGTGTTCATAACATCACCCACCCACAAGCCAAACCAGCTATAGGACTCATTCTGGCAGATACTGATGCTGCCATCAGTCCAGTGGCCCTCTGGGGAGGTTTTGCCTATCATGAGGCCACTTAAAAAATCTGACAGTATGGCTGCTCTAGCTATACTCTCTGGTGTTCTTTTCCTTGAGGCTTTTCCTTATTGCTGTGCTCTGGGGCTATGTTATTGTAAGGCTGTAGTATAACAAGTGGGCATCTTGCTAGCACCTTCACTGAGCTTTGAAATATTGCTGGGTTTTATCCTCCTGTTGGTTGATTATAGGAAACTAGGCCTCATGAGATAATAGGTGTGAACTGAGGGAACAAGATAGGTGATGTGAAGTCTGAACCACCTGCTTATATAACTTGGTGCCCTTGAGAATTCATAATCTACGTGATTGTACTATGTTCATCTTATATTTTGGGGGGTGACATTGGTTAATAAAACTACATAGGTTTCCAGTATATAATTCTATAACACATCATATATATTGCATTGTTTTAAATGTCTTCTCTCGTGCCCACAGAACTTTATACTAACACATGATGCTCAACACCAGTTATGTAGTCATTTGGTTTTACTAAGCTAGACCTTCAGTCTCTGAGGGCCCAGCAATATGACAGGAGCTGTTTTATAACTACATAGTTCTATGCTGTACTTACCATGACTTTGTTAAAGAAACTTCAGGGCTCTCAAACTGTGCCTTTCTTAGTGGCTTAACATTTCTTGCCTTCTTTTGAAGCAAGGATGTCTCTAATATGATGTAATTGATTGCATTATATAGACCAAGTGGCAGAACAGCTGCCACAATAGCTTGAGTCTCCTACAGAGCTGTCTTTCTTTAGGCCCCATTGGAAACTAGAAGCCTTCAGCATAACCTGACAAATGTGCTAAAGCAATGTTTCCAAGTACATTACATGCTATCTCTACCCAACCCACCAACCTCGTGAGGATTTTTGGTAGTGGAGGTACAAGGTACAATAATGTGTCCTTTACCTTAGAAATGCCCTGGCATGTAATAGATCAGGGGTGGCCGACAAGTCGATCGCAAGGCCAATTTTGGTCGATCGTCGATTGCTCGCAATGTCTGGGGTGGAATTCCGTGTACCATGGACTTTGAAGCGATTGTAGAAGACAAAACTTTCTAGCAATAGTTTAATGCATTCTGGGAATTTGCCAAGGTCATAAATTCCTAGAATTCTGACAGCCTGACACTGTGATCTCTGCCCACCCAGACAATACATTTTGACTTATGTGTTACACTTGTC
>PVKE010013889.1:0-35839 GCA_004027555.1 Craseonycteris thonglongyai
CTCAGGGATGCTGGGTTCAGGGATGCTGGGCTCAGATGCTGGGCTCAGGGATGCTGGGCTTAGGGATGCTGGGCTCAGGGATGCTGGACTCAGGGATGCTGGACTCAGATGCTGGACTCAGATGCCGGGCTCAGATGCCAGGCTCAGATGCTGGGCTCAGGGATGCTGGGCTCAGAGATGCTGGGCTCAGATGCTGGGATCAGGGATGCTGGGTTCAGGGATGCTGGGCTCAGACGCTGGGGCTGAGAATTCCTGCTGCCACATTTCTAGTAGATGCTGGCACCAAGATTTGAAACCAGATCTAACTGACTCTGATCCCTGTGCATCTAACCACTTCACTACTGTGAGGGCTAAAAGATAATACTTTTCTTTCTGCTTTCTAAATTCTTCTAGCTGGGCTAATAATCAAATTAACCAAAACAGATTAACAAGAGAAAATCAAATTTTAATATATGTGTATGGGAAATTCACATACACATGAAAGTTGCAAAGATAGTGAGACAACAATGGGTATATATGGCATCTGGGACAAAGGAAAAAAGTGGCGGGTGGAGTCTTAGGTTTCAGAAGTGAGGACGGGTGAGTTACAGGTATTTAAGGAAGATGGAGCACACCTGGCAGGTGAAATCTTCCTGGGTATTGTAAACATTGGGACACAGTAGGGTGACCAGACGTCCCGTTTTTGGTGGGACAGTCCCAATTTTTAAAAATTTGTCCTGCATCCTGCGGCATTTTAAAAAAGTCCCGATTTTTGAAAAGAATGCACAACAAGCTAGGGAACGGCGGGAGATAGACCCAATTTTTAATCAAGAACCCCCTCCCCCCCCAGTCAATGGTGTCCCGCTTTACCAATGTTCAAATCTGGTCACCTTAGACACAGGGGACAGGGAGCTCACAGGCCCTGCTAATGCTCTGTTCACCAGACTTCGTTCAAATGAGGCCCAGGCGGCCTCCTTGGATTCCTTTTCTGAAGCAGGTTTTCTGTTTGAATCTCTTGGGGGGAGGGCCAAAGGTTCTCGCTGAGTCTTCTATTCCTTAATAACCAGCTGAAAAGCAATACCCAGAAGGCAGCTTGAAGGTGGGAGAGCTTTGGTTCCCTTCACTACCACACATGGGCTGTTGTGTAAACTGAGGGTTGCATAAAGAGTACACGATACAACCTTGTTAAACAGGAAGCATTAGCAAACTTTTACCAACATACATGGCTTCGCGATGGTCACCCAAGTGACCCAGACGACCACTTGGGGACAGCAGAGGCTCAGGGGCAGCGAAAAGCAGGGCTGAGGGTGGCGATGAAAGAGCCAATTCTCCATTATTCTGTGGGCCCCTGGGGACGGACACTGTGAACTTGTTCCCAGTCAGCGCCTCCTGCCAGCTGTCCTCCCCACCTCCGTCCTTAGCCGCCGTCCAGGGACTGGTCCCTGGAAATGTATGCACATGTGTGGGGGAGAAAGAACTGGAAATGATTTATTTGCTTGTGGTGGAAAAAGAAAAAAGAAAAAGAAAAACAACGTGCACGCCCCTCTCGCCAGCCCTCGCTGTAGACGTACATTTTTGTTTTACAAACTGGACAGCAACATTTCATTATTAGTCAGTAACCTACAGTGTTGGTTTACTTCCCACTCAGTTCCTATGAACGTGCTTTGCCTCCCTGAGAAAAGTGCCGCGCACACCAGAATAGCTGCGTCCCACCTGCTCAGCGGCGAGGTGGAGGTTGGCGGGGCCGGGCCTGGCGGGATCTCGTTGCTGATGTGGAGAAAGCCCAGACTCAGGACCCAGCCCACCCCAGCGCCTCGCAGGGCAGCTTTGATGTTGACACTTCCTCCTTTGGCTGGGATCCAAAGCAAAGCTCCTAATCACTTAACGATCCTTATAGCTTTACTGCTCCTAGGTAAGGTTTAATGATTCCCGGTCAAATTGCAACCCAGATAGGTTACCTGGGAACATTCTTAGGGCTTAACCTACTTAATTCCTCATGTAGCCTCAATGGAGAGTGATAGACTTTTCTAGGGCCTTTGTGTTCCACTGCTGCCCCTTCTCTCCTGTTAGACAGTCCACTGCCCCCCCATCCCAGCCCTCTGACACCCCGTGAGTGAAGTCACTGCTTTCCCCCATTTCCGAAAACTCACCTTTATAAAATCAGCTGATGGGTGCAAGTTACGGAAAGAACCTCACGCCACTTTGGGCTTTCCTTAAATTAATAGTTTGTTTTGCTTGATTCTGGTTCTCAGTTAAAACAATGCAAGAACCGTCTCTGGAATGTGCTTCTGTTCGCGAAGTCGATCCAAACAAGGCTGTTGTTGAGGCTTGTCGCCTTCCAGTGTGATGACAAGCCCCGCTGTTCTGTGCGGCTGGAGCCAGGGCACATGCACACAGGCGCTGGTTGTGCACTGAGCCGTCTCCCTGGGCGCAGACCTGATTTACATTCAGCGGGCAGCATGGGAAAGGAGCGCTGCAAAGCATTTAATTCACACAGTTAAGAAAGTGCACATTTACACATGGGCATAGGTGTGAAATAATCATTCCTTACGTACATAGAAAACTCCCACCTGCATAATCTTATTTCATCCTGAGAAGTATGTCTTGTGATGTAAATTTACTGCTATTTTGTTGACGAGAAAACAGAAGCTCGGTAGATGTTCATGGATTTGTTCGGGCCACAGAGATAACAATTGGCGGAGCACAGGCTGGCTTCATGGTTTTGACTCAGGTCCAAACAGGGACAGGGGTCGTGGGACACATGCTGAGGGTCCACAGGAGGGAGGGTCCTGACAGCAAGTCTGTAGCGGAAACAGCATGGAGAATGGGTAGGATTTCAGTCGTTTAGAAAGGGCAGGAAGCCCTGTGGCCGGTCCGGTACGTATTGGTTGAGTGAGTGAAGAATATGACAGGATGAGAGGCTGCTGAGATCAGGGAGCTCATCTTAGAAGGGTGGGAAGCAGCAGTTCCCATGGCGTGTTCAGAGGACACAGGGGGGACAGTCACTGCAGGTGAAGGGGGTCTTGAGAAGTAGAGGGGGGTGGGCGAGGGAAGGCGCCTGGGATCGTGGGGGGCATGGAAGCCCAGGCTAAAACGTGCCCACCTGGTCAGAGCCTCATGGCTTTGGACCAAAGAACTTCACCCTACAAACAATGGAAAGTGATTGGCCTCTTGTAGGGAAGTGACCGGATAAAGCCCAGTGTTCAGGGACAACGAGCAGGAAGCAAAACACAAGCTATACACAGAGAGCGAATGATGCTCCTGGTTTTAAGAGCCTCGCCTGAGGTCCTCTCCCGCCTCCTGTCAGCTCTTCCACTCGTGGGGAGCAGTAGAGGTAAAGGCTGACCTCCTTGGAAGGGGTTGGGTACAAAGGAAGGGAGGGAGGGAAGCAGGGAGGGAGGGAGGGAGGAAAGACAGGAGGGAGAGAGGTTGGTTAAATTTTTCCATTCTTGGTTGGTACCCAGAGTCCTGTTTCATGGGCACTCATTAGGATTTTCACCTAATCAGGAGGGTTTACTACAGAATTACAAAGCTTTCACTGTACAAATAATTAAATGAATAACTCCCTGTGCCTAAAATGATCAACTGTGCTTCTGAACTTAGAAAAGCCCAGGCTTAGATAAGAATATAGCTGTAATGAAACTGCATGCCTCGTATTGACTTTATTATAAAATATTTCCTTTTTTAATTCTTAATCAGAGCAATGAAGTGCTGATTTGGCTTGAAATGAAATGTGGACGCATCCCTGGACTGTAGGGAGCTTGTCACTCCGGCGGGTGACTTGCTCCCCAGAACAGTATTTCAGCTGTATTGAAGCACATTGAAAGGAAGGAGATTTAGCTTTGCCAAAATTTCACTGTGAAAGAGTTTGCTGTAACAGTGTTTTATTATATTCTTATTGAACTTCAGCCAGTTGAAAATAGAATCTCCTCACCATCCTTTTAAATTAGCCTTAAACTGCAGACAAAAGACAAAAATCAATGGGCAAATTTAGCTGCCTGTGCTCAGTTTCTGAAGAAATTTACCCCAGTGCTAATATGCAGGACTCGCTGATAATAGAACACAGAGTAATTGGAAATTTTAAAGTAGCATTTCTTATTCAATGAAAGTCTATGTAAGTGCCTAGTAAGGCCCTTGCATAAATTGTTTCCTTAATGCTACAGATTATACCAAGTCTCTACAAACTCCTCAGAGCTGGCTCGATAAAACTGTCCCCAACACGTTGTCTGTGTCCATGACAAATTATAGGGAAATTTCAAGTTTCGAACTATAATGAAAACTGTTAGAAAAGAGTAGTGCCTAAATAATGCCACAATCAGCTTAACCACTGTATTTCATTAATAATTGCAAAGAGCTTGAATACCTAAAATAGGAACAAGAAGTGTGTACACTTGCACACATGCACACACATACACACATGCACATGCATGCACACACAGCCACGTGCACATATGCACTCATGTGCGCACACCTGCACACATATGCATGCAATCACATGCACACAGTTGTGTGCGCACATGTACACACAGTCATGTGCATGCACACAGGTCCATGTGCATGCGCACATGGTCGTATGCACATATACGCTCGTGCACACACATGCACATGGCCACATGCACACATGCATACTTGACCACATGCACACATGCATGTACATGTGTGTGCATACATACACACACACACGAAGGTATTCCCATTGGCCACACCAGGCTTAATGCCTCTAATTGTTCTCAGGGTGCTGATGGCGGGAGTGCCTAAACAAGTCTCAGGAGGAAAGTAATTCTGAATTCTGGAAAGCATCCCAGTCCACGCCTGGGCAGCGCTGAGTCACGGATCTCGCCATCCTCCAGCTCCGGGCGGAGACGTCCCCCTGAGGAACCACAGCTGGGCCTCACTGCAGAGGCGCCCTGTGTAAAGGCACCGGGGCTCAAGGAGAGACAGAAACCTGACCGTTCTTGACAAAGACGGTGCTGCAGGCTCCCCAGAGAAGTGCTCCCCTGTATGGTGAAGATGCGAGGGGGACAGTCTGGTGGCATTCAGACACCTGGAGGGGACTTGGGAAAGGGACAGACAGTGCAGATGAGACTGAGGTCACTACGAAGCTGCTGTGTTTTCTGTCCGGAGACCCGGAAGGCTGGGAAGGCTAACGCGAGGGCGGCCCGCAACGGGAGGGAGGCCCAAGCAGGTGGCTTAGCGTGCGTGGCCGATGGGACACGGGACCCCAGCAGAGGGCAGCCCTGGGGAGGGGCCGCGGTCCCCCTCAGGCAGCTCCAGGGAGCGTGGGAGACGAGGAGATAAAGAAGGGATGATGGAGTCATTGTCCATTTTTACCGAATAAACCTGGGCTGTGGTAGAAAATGGAGCGAAAAGAGCAAGACCAGAGGCCTTGTTGTGAAACAGCCCCCACGACTCCTGTAACGCGGGCCCATCTGACTAGGACGTGCTGCAGCAGGCTTTTCAGTTCAGCCCCCGTGAAGCCCTGGGAGCGTACGGGGTGGGCGCAGGGAATCCAGATTTTCCATGAGGTTAAATGCCATCGCTTTCATATTCGACACATTTCCCTGCAAAGATAGGAGCCGGTTTTTAGGAAAGTACTAGATGATCAAAGAACTCCTCATGGAAAAGAACTAATTTAGTGCCTCTGATATGAACCAGTGGGCTCGTCTCAGATTCGTCACCTTTCCCCAACGACCCCATACGATCCTGGAGGAAATAACTAGCCGGTCAGTTTAATCCCCTGAAATGTAAAGCCGCCTCCTTAGCTGAGCTGCAGCCGTGGTGGAAGTGAACTTCGCAGTTGCGGAGCAGGAGGACAGAATGAGCTGCTCTCTGTCTGTACACCTCTCAACTCGGTTTCCTGATTCTGAGCCCCCAGGATCGCCTCACTGGGTCCGGTCCGGACAGTGCCCGGTCAGTCCGGGGCTTCGGGGGATAATGCTGTCATGGTTAGATTTGCAGCTGCTTCCGCACTCGGAGTTCTTCCACATCTCCCCCCACCCCCGTCTGTTCTAAGGCCCAGAAGATCACCCCCCGATCCCAGGCATGGGGGGGCACCCCCACCTCTCTCTCTTTCAGCCCAGAGTAGACACTAGGAAAGGCCTCCTCAAATGGTGACAGTGCCATTGTGTGGACACTAGCTCCGCCCTCACTTCTGAGTGCGCGTGACCCAGGAACGACCTGCTAGAATCCTCACACGGGCCCCCCAGCCTGCAGCTTTGGGGGGGTGTCCCCTTCTCGGGGGGCAAGCTTCCGGATCTCAGCCCCCTGCCCGGGGTGTCCCCTGCACCCGGGTGACTCAGGCCGGCCACAAGGGCTTTAGGGCTGCGACTTGAAAGCGACATTGCATGCTCTCCACTCAGACCCCTCTTGAATTTCTGCGAGAATTCCCGCAGAGAGCTAGGGCGGTGGGGAGCTCTGCTTTGCCTGCTTGTGCCCCAATCTAATCTGTGTCTTAGGTGTTGACTAAGAATGTGGGCTCTGGATCCCATTGCTCCGTTTCTAGCAGCCCTGACCTGGGCACGCCGTGTCTCCCGGCCCAATGGGGACGGTCCCCACTGCAGGAGGACTCTGGTTGGCACCCATCGCATGAAAGTGACAGTTTAGTGTGCTAGAATTCCACTCAGCTCAGCAAGTATTGACCACACACTGCTCTGACCCCTGCCTGGAGGTGCCGTTTCACCCAGCTCCCGGATGGCACAGACGGGTCCTGTCTGATCAGCCTCAGTCCTCTGCCCTCACTCAGGACATGCAGGCGGTCAGTACAAGACATTCACTTCCTGAAGCCCTGCCCCCTCCCACCCCCATAGCCCTGTGCCCTGCTTTGCCCCTTCCCTTCTGCCCTCACTCGTTCCTCCCACTCGTCCCCTCACCTGCTCCGTCGTCCCTGACATGCCCCCCAGTGCACCAGAGGCGCCACATCGGGGCAGTTCCGTCCCTTTCACTTACAGGCCAGTGGTTCGCATGTGTCCATGTGTATTTTTCTAGAAGTCCCTTCTCTCCTGAACACCAGACTCGCTTTAGACCCCTACGTTCAGGATGGCGCACAGAGAATTCGTTGTTCAGTTGCCATATCTGCTCCTATTGCGTGCCCACTATCTATTGATAAAGGGATCCTTTAGCCAGCTTGGCTAGGACCTCAGAGCCATTGTGGGTGCCACCCCCTCCCTCACCACCCACATCCGGTCAACACACTGGGTCCTGGGGACTCCACCACTCAGCACACTCGTGCACTCCGTTCATTGCCGCAGCCTGAGTTCCGACGCTCCCCATCTGCCTCCTGGACGGCCCAGTGCCTCCCAGCCAAGACCCCAGGCTCCCCTCCTTCTGTGACGCCTCGCGCAGCTGCCCGACTGCCTTCCGAGCACGCGGTCCACTCCCGCCCTCCTTCCCTTGTCATTTCGGGTCGTGTGCCTTTACGTGAAAATCTGTTCCGACGTGGCATTAGGTGATCAGCGCAAAGAGGGTCCTCGTTTGCTTCTCGTCCTCAGGCCAATCGGCCCGAAATCAGCCCCTCTTGGTGGAGAAAAAGCTCTCCCCCGTCGTTATTTTCTTTGCCTTATACATAACAGGCATTCACCAGCTGTTTGGTCCGTGTGGAATTGATTTACTACTGCACAAATAGTCTGGGTGGCAGTCAGTGCCAAAGCCTGTGCCTGGTCACAGTGATGATCGGTGATTCTCAGTCACACGATACCTGTCTAGCCACCCACCCCCAGCGACAGCGGAGAAGCTAATGCACTCTTACGGTGACCTCGATACAGTTCTGAGTCGAGGCCATTTTCCCGCCCAGCCCTCCTTGGTAGCAGTCGGCACTGACCCTCAGGTCTGCGGCACCTGCCTTGGGAACCGGGGCTCACTCCCCAGGACTGGCCCGTGCGCTCAGCGGTCCCCGTGGCCTGGACAAGTGAAGAGTCTTTGATTCTAGGGTTCAAAAGGGCAGTCTCGTCGCTTTCTCTAAACGGTCCTTCTCACTCTTCATTTAGTTGCATTTTTGTTACATAATCTGCGCCCAAATCCCCACGGCAGTTGCAATTGCAATTTAGTTCATGTCTAGCATTGTATGTTGTTCTGGTATTGTACCTGAGGTATGAAAAGTAGTGGTCATTGTCTGTCCGGGTACCATTCAGTGATGGAGGAAGTATTCCCATGTACGATGCGTAGAGTTTTTCTAAACACCACTCGCATATAGATAGTCACCACAAACAATTAAGGACAGTACTCCAGAGCATGAAGAAAATGTCTTTTACATTTGTATGCAGCTTGTAAGCAATCAACATACTTCCTCGGAAACAGTAGTGATGATACCCTTTCAGCCTAACAAGGTGTGAGAGGGTGATTGTAAAAACAACGTTCAAGTTGTGAGACAGAGTGATGCTGCAGAAAACACGTTGCCAAAACAAACTCACATGAAGGTTTATAATTTATGCCCAAAGCCCCGTTGTGGGATCGATCAGAGAGAGCGTCATCTGAACCATGGCATCGAACAGCTTCTTCTGAGAGAATCGGGCACGAGACGAGCTGACGAGAGTGACCTCAGCAAAGCGTCACGGCTGCCATGACACCTTCTGGTTTGGGGAAATGTGATCCCAGAAGTGTTTGAAGATTCCCCCTTAGGTCACGGGGAATAAGGGCCGTGCCCGTCGCTGACCGGGCATTTATGACGTGGTGTCTTGGAGAATAGCAGACGTGAGTTAGGTGAGCTCCGCCCTGCACACTTGTTGAACACTTGTTATCTGACGCTGTTGAAGGTGCACACCGCCCCTGACAATCGTGTAGTGTAGCAAGTGCACCAGGAAGCACTTTCAGTTCACATGCTGCTAGTCTCTCCCACGGTCCCTCTTACGTGGAACTGCAACGCACGCCACTTGGTTTCCTGTTAGAAAGTTCTACGTGCTTGTCCCCTCCCCCACCAACAAGCTCACTTCATTTTGGTTTCTTTAGAGAAACCTACCAACAGGTTTTGCAGAAGTGTTTTCAAACGCAGCCGTCCAGCCACCTGCATCATCAGGGAGTCAGCAGCTCTCGGGGCCCGTGCGGTGACAGACGAGGGCTCGCATCCGTGGCCCCTGGGGTCGGTAAATGCGGTGGCACTGGTCACCCAGGACACGCTCTGTTAACGCTCGCACAGTCAGACTCCCCAGTAGGTGCCTGTCACCTATTCCTGTAAGTTAGGCCTTGTAACACTGCAAATGCAGTATAATCATGGACCTAAAGTAGAATTAGCAGAATCCAAATATGAGAATGTTCACGCCGGGTGGTGAAGGTCAGTCAGCGGTAGAAGGAGGTCGGTTTCTAATGCAGCTCATAGTAATGCACCGTGTTCAGGCTGCATGAAGTTGGTTCTCCATTCTCGATAGTTGGAAAATGAGGAAAACCAGCTCAGTGACATCCCAACACAACGTTTGTCATCTGTAAACTTTACCAGCAATGACTCATTAGCAGCCTGTGAGGAGCTGGAAAACTCGCCTAAAGATAATACACAGAATTTCAAGTGAAGGTATTAACATTCTTCAAAGTCCCCGATCATCTACAAATACGTTTGCTCTTTGTAGGCTCAGTCGTAGAGACAGGACACTGTCAGCAAGAGTCTGCCTTGAGCCAAATGTTTGAATATGAGATTTTGAAGGTAAAACACAGGCTAAGGAGCTGTCTGGTGGATGTGAAGGGCAACACTGGACTCAAGTGCTCAGCCAGGCCCCACGGGAAGGGGCTTGGGCTCTGAGCAAAGAGCCGGGTGCTCGGAAGCAATTCGGAAGGTTAAATATCTGAAAATTACCTCAAGGCCCCCAGAGCAGCCTGAGAGACTTGGAAGGAACATGCTTTCTTATGAAATCCAAACTTCTTTTCTTAGGGAAGGTGAAAATGATCCGTTCTCTACTTCTCCTCTGATTGGACATCAAATGTGAAAAACTATTCATAGGACTGAAAGTGAATGGGAACAAACTAAGCCCCCATGTGCTTTCCATCCTCAGCCAAATCCATGCCAGAGCCTGGACCTGGAACTGGACACAGGGGCGGAATTCCTTCTCTTGGGGGTAAGGCATCGTCTGATCTCCTGTCGCCAGGAGACCAAGCCAAGTTACCCTCCCTTCCCCGGCGACTTCCATCCGATCCCATCTCTCGCTAACGATGCCACACAGGCAGCGGCAAGCGCACTTAGCGGGCACCCGGCTGCCTTGTCCAGCAAAGTACTGATCTGCCCAGACAATCTCCTGGCAGTTTCTCTGTGTTTCTGGAATAACCCAATAGACGTTCCCTTATTGGACACTCATTAGCATATTGAATTTGAAACACTACTTGCCTATTATCATTTCAGTATCTCAAAGAAAATGTTACTCGAGTTCAAGAAGAGGGCTCATTTTTTTTTTTTTTTTTTAAGATTTATTTTTATACCGTATTTTCCGGCGTATAAGACGACGGGCGTATAAGACGACCCCCTAATTTTACAATTAAAACATAGGTTTAGGCCTATATTCGCTGTATAAGACTACAGCCTCGGAAGTGGGGGGTCGTCTTATACAGCGAATATAGGCCTAAACCTATGTTTTAACTGTAAAATTGGGGGGTCGTCTTATACGCCGGAAAATACAGTCGTTTTTAACAGAGAGAGAGAGATACAGAGACAAAGAGAAGGGGAGGGCCCAGAACAGTCTTCATAGTTGCACATCATTGGTTTTTCCACATAGTTTCACTCCACAGGCAGGTGCGGGGCTGCACAGGGCAGGGACTGGTCCGGGATCTCACCCAGATGAGAACTGATCTGGGGGCACTCCCCAACTCAGCATATGGGTCCACACAGGCCGGGGCCAGGATTTGATCCTCGGTCCCCGGGGCTGCAAAGTGAGCGCTTAACCCACTGAGCCATCCCGGCTTCCCCCCAAGAGGGTTCTTGATTAGCCTCTTTGTCCAGGAAAACAGCATGCACAGTACCTTTTCCTAAATCACTGCACCTGGATAGACACTCAGACTCAGCTGGAGGCTCTAATGAGTGAACTGAGGACCCCATCTGCCTTCACATCCAGCAAACCAAACTCCCTCCCATTCTCTGACGCAGGTTTCCGCTCAAGCCCCTGCGTGGGCTCAGCTGGGTGCCCAGTCTCTGTGTGCTGCGGCTCTCCCTTCCGCTCACCTCCACATCTCTGGCTCAACCTCGTCGCCTTCCGGCTGGACACCCTCCCCTTCCCCGTTGCCCTTCCCAGAGCTGCGTCCTGGTCAGATTCCTGGGTGCCCCCATCGAGACGGCCACTGGGCCACTGTGTCCTGCGGCTGCTGCGGGCCACTCTGTGCCGTCGTCTGCCAGGAGGCACACCCCCTCTTTGGCCTGAACTAGCACCTCAGGTTTCCTTTTAGCTTTTGGTCAAGAGTGTCCAACCTGGTGGCTTCCCTGGACCACAATGGAAAAAGAACTGCCTTGGGCCACACACACAATACATGAACACTAACGATAGCTGATGAGCTATAAAAAAAACCTCATCCTGTTTTGAGGAAGTTTACTGATTTGTGTCGGGCTGCGTTCAAAGCCGTCCTGGGCCGCGGGTGGGACACCTTGCTCTAGGCTTGCATGAGGGTGTCTGGCGGGTGCCTCCGGCTCCATTCTTTCTCACTGACTCATTTGTGGACCACGTACCTGTCCGTTGACAGAATGCCACCTTCTCCCCACTCCCACCTCCCACCTCAAAGCCCTGTGTGCCTCAAGATTGTTCCCGGGTGACCCCATCTCTGATCCAGCAACGCCTCCATCCATCTCTCTTCCTCTCCACCTTGGGGCCTCACTGCCTTGCACCGGCCTTCTCGCTGGCACCCCCCAAAGTAGACTGTAAGCTTCTTGAAGACCACGCCCCACTCCCCTCTCTCAGCCCCCCTCCCGGCCCCACAGCGCCTTCCGCACACGCTCCCTGAGCACTGAGGGAGCATTTGTTGAACTGATCTCAATTCATTCCGTTTCTAACTGAATCAAGCAAGGGCTGTCACAAGCTTGCTTTCATAAGCAAAGAAAGCGCAGTTGTGCAGCTGCCGGTGGGGCCCCGGGAGGCTGGAGGGACCCTGACAGGGAGGGTCTCCGGGGCCAGATGACTGCTGCTCAGACCAGGTGCAAGTTGGGAAAAAGTCTATAGTGAATGAGGGAACGTAAGACGCGCGGTGCAGAAGCACGCCAACATTCTTGCAAACGAATCTGAAAGTATTATTTTTACAAAGAATACAAGGATTATTTCAGTTCCCTTGTTGACTGCTTTGTATGCTCTTCCTACAGATACTCTCAGAGAAAGACCTATTGTTTGTCCTTCTCGGCGCTGACACAGTAGCCATTGTTTATAACTGTAATCATAGCACACATAGCTGAAAATGTGGGACCAGGGACAGGCTGTATTCCCCCCTCTGGTTCCTTAGACAGTAAATACTGTGTTCTTTATCTCTTATCACAGCTCTTCTGTCAAACATTTAATGATTTTTTTTTCCCCCCAGACAAATTTGCAGTTTGTTATCAACCATAAAAATGTCTTTATGGCCTTGTTTTTAAACATTTAAACTTTGGTATGCATGTCTCAAGATGAGCATGAATTAAGGTGTTTATTTCATTTTAAATATATTTTTATTACAGTATATAAAGCTGGATTTCTCCAATATGCATGGCTTATCTACAATGATATTTAGACTTATTGAAAATGTGGTTTCTTTCAGTATGTGTTGGGTCCCAGGTGAGGTGTGCTGGGAGCATTTGTCAAGTGTTACACAGGAGCAGACACCTGGAACTTTCTGTAGCATGCGGCTGTCACTGGGTTTCTGCAGCAGAGAGGAGCTGACACTCGTCTATACTCGTGAGAGCTCCATTTTTCGCAATGCCCAAGACCTTTGTATTCCCTGATTCAAAGCCTGATCCCAAGGCCTGGGAGAGATACAAAACCTCTCTATTGTAACCTAATAAAGAAGAACTCTTTGTTTGCCCTGGTTTAAAAAATGACAATGCTGCTTGGTGTGACATCAGGCAGCTTTAACCCAAATGACAAAGAAAAGAAAATAATATTTTGAACACATCGGGCATGGAACTTCGGGGCAGTTTTCAAGGGTTCGTTTTTAAGGTAGTGGTGGAGTCTATGAAGAGTCTTAATGCGCCACTTTATGTTTGTGTGAATATCCCATTATAGAACGTAGCTTGTCACGCTAACCACTTTCACGAGGCTTCCCTTAAGTGGAAGGGACAGAAACGATCGTCGTCAGTCTTTCAAGCACCTAGAGGAGAACCCTTTAGTTTTGTGTTTGGTTTGTTTTAAAGGGCTGATTTCACCTTTTTTAAGACCATGTTTGAGGAGTGAAGGTCAGAGTCCATTATTGAGCTTGGATTGCTGTAAATTCTCCTACAAAGTGTAGGGACCCATCAACAAGGCAGGCCTTCCCAGGGCTCAGAGCAGGGGCTTTGGGACACACGGTTCTGAAGAACCTAGAGATTTTATGTGAAATGTGTACAATAGGCAGCCTTCCCTGAGAACCGGCAGAAAACTCCAAGGGGAGACATGAACACGTGGGCTTTGCGCTGAGAAGTTTCACGGCTGTTCTTGTTTGTTTGTTTGATTGTTTTTTAATTTTGTATTATTTAATTTGATGATTTTTCTCCTCAGAGATAATTTTTGAAGTTTTCATATTCAGTTAAAAGTTAAACATTGCACCAGGGCATCACAGTTTGAAAGTATTCCTACAAGCATTTCAAATAAAATGTATTCTAAAGAGCATGCATCGTTTAAGCATGTTGGAAAGCGTGTAGCACCTGAGACTTCTTTAAATTCATGTTGGGTGAGGAGGCTGGACAGCAAATGGACCGCCTGCGGGAGAGATTCCAATACTCGTTCCCTTTAGCGTTGTGGCATCTCCCTCTCCTTCTTATGACAAGAGATGCCCACAACCAGTGTCCCTGGTGGGCTGTTCTTTGATGTCCCAGAGCCTAGTTTTTCAGTATCTTTCTATCTCACTCCCCGCTCCACACACACACACACACACACACACACACAACACGCACACACACTCACTCACTCACTCCTTCCCTTCCCAGGTTTCTGTCTCCATTTCCATCTTTCTCTCCCAGCGGGGTCCCTGAGAAACCCTGGTACCTCCAGGCTGGTGGCTCTGTGGCTCCCGGATGCTTGCGGCCACATGCTGCCTGCTCGTCACACGTGAGGCAGGACTGACAGGGGTCAGCACGGCCAGTTGTCCTCTGGACCGATGGAGCCACCCGGAGGTTGCACAATGTTTGGTCGCCATGGTGGCATACCTATGCGGCAGAGCTATTTCTTCTTCAGCCGTGGTTGCTTCACTCATCCAAAGAGCCTATTTGTAAGCAGCGATGTCCAAGAGCTTTAGAGCTACTAAAATTAGTCGTGGAAGCTGGGATGCCCAGGCCCGCCTGGCCCCATCGCTGACCCTGCAGAACCGGGCACCCTCTGCCCCACTGCCAGGGTGGCTTCCTTCCTCCTCCCTCTCCGCTCTGGTCACCTCCTCTCTTTCTCGTCCCTCTGTCCTGACCCTTCGTTGTCATCAGCGCACGCGTCGGGGCTGTCCCCAGCGTTTCTCCTCTAAATTAATGTCTTCAGGCTGCTGTATGGTGTCCTCCCGCTCGCCTCTGCTCCTAGAACCGGTTCTCTTCAACTTGCAGCTTGATGGGGGTGGGGGGTCCACCTGTCGAGGGGCTTCGCCTCCAGTGACCCTCAGCTCCCTCTGAGGTCAGAACAAGGCACGTTTCAAAGGTGACGACTGAAGGGATCTCTGTCCGCTCACAACATGAAGTGTGTTAGGGGTGCGGAGGTCCTCTCCTGAGTCCTCTGAACCCCACGCAGACGGGTGACAGCCGATCGTTTTCATACTTTGTTATAATGAACTGCAGATCGTGTTGGCTAAGTGATTTTCTTTACAAGTCCTTTCATCTCAATCTAACCTTGAAGCCACTGAATCCAAAGACAGTCCAGCTCCAGCAATTTTTAACTATACGCATCCCACCCACCACCACATTTCGAGACCATCTCTTGAGTGTGGTTCTGTACACATTATGAATTGGACCATGAAGTCTCTTAGGACAGGGGTCCCCAGCCCCCAGACCGTGGACCAGTACTGGCCTGTGGCCTGTTAGGAACATGGCCACACAGTAGGAGGTGAGCGGTGGGCAAGCAAAGCTTCATCTGTATTGACAGCTGCTCCCATGGCCGCCTGAGCTCCGCCTCCTGTCACATCAGCGGTGTCATTAGATTCTCATAGGAGCGGGAACCTATTGTGAACTGTGCATGCCCACACCTCCTGCCCACTACCGCCCCGTTTCTCCCCACCCACACCCACCCCCGCCCCCCCATTCATGGAAAAATTGTCTTCCACAAAGCTGGTCCCTGGTGCCAAAAAGGTTGGGGACCACAGTCTTAGGATATGTATCCAGTAAAAGAAAGAACTGGATGACCCTCTTCTTCCCTTTCCACATATCCTTATAACCCAGTGTTTTCAACTCCACGGAGCTTTCTGTTTTTAGTCACAAAACCACAACCACCACCCATTTTCCTGGACCTGCACTTTAGAGACTGGTTTATGGTCATGAAAAAGAGTGAGGAATTCCACTTCCACTAGTTCTACGAGCCTCAGCTGCTAGAAAATTACTAAGGAACGCCTCAGGGTCAGACCCTGAGACCAGCTCTCGTGCTCGGCATGTACGCCCACTCGACCCCCACGTTAGCCTTGTTATGCTGCTTTAAATGACAGAAAGACAGATGACAGGCAGATAGATGACATGCAGATGACATATAAATAGGTGGCAGCTGACAGGTAGATGATAGATAGATAGATAGATAGATAGATAGATAGATAGATAGATAGATAGATAGATAGATAGATGATAGATAGACAGACAGGTGGGTAGATAGGCATACAGACAGATAGAGGATGGTTTGCCAAATGGCTAAATAATAAAAAATGTATAAATGGGCAAGATATGAAGGAGGGAGAAAACTGAGGTAGAAAATAATAGTTGAATTTGTGGTTATTCTACTGAACTTTTAAAACCTTGAACCTGAAATCGTCAAAAGTTTTCTTCCCACCAGAATAAAATTACAAATCTAATTAGTGGGTATTTAGGGTTTTTCACAGGAAGAAACTTTCCTTCAAATACAGTCAGAACTGCTTTTCCATTAGTGCTAATCAATTCTCATCTCCGTGGACATTTTTGGCGCTTTCAGGTATACAGATCTATTTTGAAATCACCGTTAGCTATAAAAGAGGAAAAAATACCATCTGTAAATGCTTTTGTCTAGAGGTCTATCATCAAAATAGAGGCCCATTCACCTACTGTCCTTACGAAACTGGTGGCTATTTTCTCTTCTTATTTTAAATTTTCGATCTTTCTTCCATTTTAAGGGAACTGTTAAGGGAACAATTCAGAGCAAGGGTTATCTTATCTCACAGAAGAGCATAGAATGAGCCACATCCAAATGGAATTAAAAAAAAAAAAAAAGCTCTCCCGTTCATGTCAGATGCACAAAGTGAAGAATCCAGCGTTCCAATGTCATATTCATCACTGGAAACCTGTACGGCACCACACAAAACTAGAAGACATGATTCATATTGCAGAGGCTTCTAGATATGTATTTATCTGTGGCTCTCTCCCAACTGCAGGCCACTTACGATGTGCTAATGCCTGGAGGGAAATTGGAATTAATGGAGAAACTTTTATCCCGGAATACACTTTCTTTCTTGAAAGAGCCATTTTTATCTAGTCTTTCAATGTAGCCCGTGTTTGGACAAAATGAAAAGAATTATTTATTCATTAAAACAGTTTTCACAAATTTAGTACAATTCCTATTACCTGTTTTGATTGTGAAAAATGCTTTTTTGCTAATATAGTGAGTCAAGATAGCTCAGTGTGTTAGAAAACATTATCTTCAGAGCTCGGGCACTCATTAATCATTTGCTGGAAACACAGCAGCAAGGACTTAGATTGTAGTGAGAAAACGAACACGTGCACCGTCTCCAAGGTGGTGAGCATGCACAAACATGCGCTCCGGGCACGCGCTCTGAGCTCGCTTTCTCTTTTTTCACGCATTTCCGCGATTTGTCACACGGTCCTTGCAGCCCCATCAGCTGAATGGCATTACTGTCCTCGCTTTACAAGTGATGGACGTTACGGTGCAGAGAGGTTAAGAACCTTGTCCTGGGTCACACAGTGGCAACTGGGGGGCCAGGATGCACACCAAGCCCGTCCAGAGGCACAGCCCTCATCCCTCAACATGGCGCTGCCAGGAGTGAGTTACACCTTGCTCATCGGTGACGGTGACATCATCGCACCCGCCACACAGCCTAGCCTGGCAATAGTGAGGGCGTGACAACCACGTGTCACATGAGCACCGGCGATGTCCCTGGCACTCATCCCCGGCTGAGAACCCAAAGAATAGAGTGAGGGGGAGCGGTCCCCCTTGGCTGGATCGCATCTGGTCTGAGCAATCAGGTCACCCCACAGCGCTGACCCACTGTCATCACAGGGCCTGTCGCGAGCCTGAGGGCTCCGTCGGGGTTTGCCGGCCGCCGCTCTAAGTGAAAGGCTATGCTGTGTGTGTGCCCATCCCTTTACCGCTCGTCACAACCCTCTAAAGGAGGTACTGTCACTGCTCCCGTTGGCTGATGAGGACACTGAAGCCCTGAGCCGTCCAACATCTAGGCCATGGTCACACGGGCAGAAATGGCAGACCCGAGCCTCAAACCAAGCCAGGTAGCCTGAGGCCGCCCCGTACCCAGCAGCGTGGAGCCTCGCGGCACCTGGTTCCCGCCGGGAGGCGAGGAGTCCACGGTGCAGGCGATGAAGCGCGGGCCCTGCCTGACACGTCCTTGAGGAAGAACTCACGTTCTCTGGCTCCCAGCTCCTCCCAGAACGCGTCTCCTCCTCGGCCCAGAGCACCCCGCTGCTGGCTGCCGTCCTTATGGCTGTTCTGTCCACGCCACACACGTGTGAATGTGTGTGCACACACTTACGTGCGTACATACACACACACGTTATACAGTAGGGGTATGTGCGTATGATCTAATAGGTAGTAGGTATCTATAGTGTTACTCCAGATAGTCATGTTTCAGACATTTTCAATGTTACTAAGTGGCCTCGTAGTATATGTATATATATATCATTCTGCGAGACTTGTTCGAGGGTATAAAACATTTGGCCATTAAGAAAATGACAATGCTCATCTTTTACTATTAAACTGTTCTCAGAGATGTGGCACTGGAAGGTCAGGCAGGGAAGCCGTTTGCTTTTATAAAGACTGAGAACTAGGGGAATCATCTGATTGTCTTTATCCGTTGACCCTTCTGAGTCGACATACAGCTTTTATTTAAAAAAAAATAATAATAAGGCAGCTATTTTTTTTTTTTTTCTAACATGGAAAAGGAAAAGTCCTGGGCCGGTTCGTTCTGGGGACCTTGGGCAGCACCTGAAGAGGGAGTTTCTCTCCTGGAGCAAAATCACATACTCGGCCGTAGGCACGTCCTCGGGGTGAGACCCCCCCAGTACACACACCCCCACCCCACCACTGCCCTGAGGTCTATGTGATGTTTCATTCCGTGATCTATAGCATCGGCATGACCTCACTCTAAGGCAAATACTGTTAACCTTGGGCTTTAACCGCCAAGGGCATGAACGTGGGCACGTGTCACATACTTCTAAGTTCATGCATACTTTCCGAACAACACACAGCCATGAGTAGGAGAGGGGACGGGATTGAATTTCACGAGCAGCATTCCAGATGTATTGGTAGAACTGGGGCAGGAGTCTTTGTGGCAATGAAGGTCAGACATGAACCTTTTAGTGCTCAGAGTGAGGACACTGGACAATAATGAGGATAAACCAATGATGACTGAAAATGCTCCATAGCTGTAACATTCTTTCACTGTCCTTGTTTTGGGTTGCTCTTCAGTAGGGTAACCAGCTGTCCCTGTTTGCTTGGGACTGCGAAGCTTCCCCTGTTATAGGACTCCCAGGACTAAATGTGGAGACGCGCGGTCACTCGTTCTTGTAGGTTATTGTGCTGGTATGGGGGGGGGGGTGCCCGCTTCCCCTACTGTCCTGAGCGGCCTGACACCCAGACGCTGGAGCACTGCAGGTTCCCAGAACCCCCGTCTAGGCGGGGTCCGCAGACACAGACCTTGCTGCTCCCCGATGTCTTGTGAGTTGAGTCCCTGCATCACGGTTCTGAACCTCCTAGGACCAGGCTCCCGCCCGTTCTGTGTGGTGTGAGCTTTCCATGAATGACAGCTATTGTTTCTTACCTTGTTACGTGTAAAACAATCGAAAAGCGAATTAAAGAGCAACATATGGGGAAATATTGTTTAAAGCAGCATTAAAAAAAAATACTTTAACCAAATTACCAAAAACTTTTAATTTGCAGAAAGGGTTCATCAGAAACCCCTTTTCTTTTAATTCTTAATAGTACGTAAACGTTTCAAAGGGAACCAGGAAATCAAATGGAGTGTCACAGCCGGACACTTCTCAGTCCTGCTGCCCACAGGTGTTGTTATGCGTGTGTCCCGATTTGTCTCAGAAGCAGCGTTGGAGAGGGAAGCAGCCACCTGAGACCCCCTCCCCAGCCTGGCAATGAGCCTCCTGGAAACCCAGCGAGGAAGGAGACTCTCCCGTGACCTTCGGGCAGGGGGCAGGCCCCCAGCTCACTCACCCATTTCTTATCCACCTCCTGCCACAATATTTCCCAAGGGCCACAGGTCCTCGAGGGGCGCAGAGGAAGAAGGCAGGTCCCGCTCTCGGGGGGTTGCTGCACCCCGTAAGTTCCCGAGCTCCCTACACAGATTCGCAGCCTCAGCTCCGTCACGTCACCTGGCGCGTGGGGCCCGTTCTCTTACTGTTGTCACCTGTGTCAGGCGGGATCCTACCCTCCTCGAGGGTCTCTATGAGGGTCAACTGCATGCAATGGTGTCTGTGAGCCCAAACCGTATCACACGTGTGGGTTGCTGTTTCTCGTCCTTGATAATGAAGGAACACGCGGTTACGGGGGGTCGTCGGGGGGCACGGACGGTGCCTTCATGGCGCAGGGAGGGCGTGGGGCCAGAAGCACAGAGTTCAGGCTGCCCTGGCTGGAGCCTTCCCGGGTGGGTGCGCTTAGAAGTTGCCGGGGAGCGCTCGCTGTCAGCCCAGGGGGAGGCGTCCGGGCAGGGACCTGTGAGCACCCGCAGCTGAGCCGGCCTGCGGGGGGCATTGGCTGTGGGGTGCAGGGAGTGTCCCAGAACACCAAGGCCAGGGGCACAGTGACAGAGGAGAGGGGGGCAGGCAGCTGCTTCCTGTGACCCCTGCAGATACTCGTCGCTAATTAGGAACTGAGGGAACGGCAGTCTCTACGGCTTCCGGGGCCCTGTCCCGTGCCAGCTCTCTGCCACTTCTGTCTTTTACTGCTGGTAGAAAATTAGATAAATATACACATGTATGTGTGAGAGTCTGTCTACTACAGATTCAGGCTTTCACTCCTGTGTTTCCCCACATTCTGCCAAGAGTAATAGAACAAGTTACATAAATTGCCACCAACTGTCAGATTTTCAGGCTTCTCCGTTCTCAGAGTTCAAAGAGAGCTAGTTGTAATGATGGTTTTCGTATTGAAATGAGAAGAGTCAGCTCAGCTATCGCCTAGAGGGGCTTCTAGCAAATAGACTTGGGACTCATACGCACAAAAACACACACATGATATATTTATATATAAAATATACACACACACACACATAAACATTAGACATTTATATATAAATTATAAACAGATATGTGCACTTTTGCCTGAATTGCACGAGTCATTGAGGAAAAGCGATGATCGGTACGTGTGCGCAGTGTTAGGGATCAGCCATGCTGAAGAAGGGGTCAGGAGGCCAGGATCCCAGGTCAGACCGGCAGAGTGCGGTCTGCGGGCACCTTTTCATTGCCAGTCGGTTTGACGGACTGTAGAGTGAAGTCTGCCCAAATCAGAGTTCGGGGGTGGAGGCACACGGCCTTGACATGCCATGGGGATAGCACCTCCAGATGCCTGTTCTGCACAGCAGGTAGGTAACAGTCCTCCGGTCCCTCTGCCCCTCCTCGCCTGCTGACCCGCAGCGGCCGCTCGTCTCAGTTTGTGTAAAGCATCTGAGATGAAGGGAGCCCCTTCCCCGTGGCTGAGCTGCAGCATTTCTGACGGTTCGCTTTGATTAGGAAGGAAACTTGGTGGCCGCAGGATCTTGGTTGATGCTCTTCCTCCTTCTGTGCATTAATTAGCTCATGTAACAGCCGTTCCATGAGCAGCACACGCCTGGTGCCCCGAAGGCAAAGAGGGTCCTGCTCCTTCTGAGTCCATAGGACATCGGGGCTTATTAACATATGTGGTGTCACCAACCCGCAGAAAGAACCGCAGGCAGCGTGCCAATGCTGCTGTGGTCTTGTAGCTTCTCACGAATAATGACTGTGAAAGCAAAGCGAAGAGGAGTCACCTGTCAGCGCATGCGTGAGAGAGCTCTTCCTAGCTAATGCAGCGAGTGACTTGTTTTCTGAGGTGTTTCACAAATCATATCGGGGTGCTGTTGTTTGCAGCGTTTCATAACTGAGTGAGGTCTGATCATGTTTTACCGTAATTAGTCCCCTGTAAGGTGAAAATACACTGTGCATGCAAATAGTTAGAACCAAACGTCCATTTTCATTATCGTGATTTCTAAGAAAGCTATGATTAAGTTTGTTTTGTTTTGTTTTTTTGTTTTGTTTTATTTTTTTTTTCATTGTTTTTGACAGAGAGAGAGAGAGAGAGAGAGAGATACAGAGACACAGAGAGAGCTGAGCTGGGGGCACACCCCAGCTCAGCACATGGGTCCGCATGGGCCGGGGCCGGGATTCGATCCTTGGTCCCCGGGGCTGCAAAGTTATCGCTTAACCCACTGAGCCATCCCGGCTTCTCAAGTTTTTTTTTTAATTGTTAAATTTATTGCGGTGACATTGATTGATATCAGTTACATTGTTTCCAGGTGTACAGTTCTGCATGACATTGTCTATGCATCCCATTATGTGCTCACCACCCAGAATCAGCTCACTTTCCATCACCGTGTGTTTGATTCTCCCTCCCTATCCCCCCTCCCATCGCCCACCCACCCACTTCCCCCCCTTGCCCTCAGGTAATGATTAAGTTTTAAAAGAACTAAAATTATGGCGTGATGTCCGATGTGAATTCTGTGACAACTTTTGAGTGCCTGGTTCTTAAAGGGCCGTTTCTCGGTGGGGTCATTCATAGGCACTCATAAACATAAACGGTGCCCATGTGTGTGCATATTTGTCAAGAGGTGTGAGTTCGAACTGTTAACATTAGATTGGCCTCAAGATAATTTTTTTCCAGAAGTATTTCTATATTTTAATAGATAATTTCAGCTAAGTTCTTCCATTATGAACTCTCATCCATCTTTACGTTATCACAATATTCAATCTTCGCTAAGATTATATGTGTCCATACAAAAGTGCCCACCTTTTCCTCTTGGATTAATATTTTCCCACCACATGCATGTGGTTATATATATAAAGGTGACAACATGGACAGACATGAGAACACTCTGTGTCCCACTCCCCCTTTCCTTCTCCCTGAACCTTACCAATCACATTTGGGAAACTGCAACCTGGCGCCCAAAGATCCTGTAGCCACAGACCACAGCGGGTTGTCAGGAGCTGAGCAAGGAGGGAAGCGAAAGAAGCGAAAGAAGCAAAAGATGTTAAGCGTGCTGGGCGGAGGGGAGGTGGTATGATGTGTGTGTGGGGGGCGGGTAATGGAGGGAAGTATAAGGAAAACACGCGCCTTTCTAAACTGTGTGGGCTTAAAAAAATTAATACTTTCTTCCAACCTTCTAAATTCTTCTCACTGGCCTCACAATCCAATGAACAGAGATAGATTAACAAGAGAAAATCAAATTTGATTACACACACGAAGAATTCACATATGCGTGAAAATCCCAAAGTTCATGAGGCAGCATTGGGTGTAGATGGCATTTTGGATGAGGGGAACGGTGCGGGGTGGGGGTCTTAGGTTTTGGAAGTGAGAATGGGTGATTCACAGGAAGAGCAGGACACACCTGGCAGGTAAATTCTTGCCAAAAACGGGGCACAGGGGGCATGGAGCTTACAGGCCCTGCCTGAAGCCCTGTTCACCAGACTGCTTTCCAATGAGGCTCAGGCAGCCCCTAAGATTCTCTTCCTGAAGCGGTTTTTCTGTCTACATTTCTTAGGCGGGAAGGGGGAGGGTCAAAGTTTCCTTGTCTTTGGTTTCTCAATAACCAACTTAAAACCAATATCCCACATGGTGTGGTTTTGGGGGTGGCAGAGCTTTGGTCCCTTCAACACCCTTGGAGAGCCGAGTAAGTGGGGGACTGGACTAAAGGAAGCAGTTATTTTTGCTGCCCCTTACATTTTCCAGAAAGAAGCTGTCATGGGTAATCTCAAGCCCAGACCTGGCTAACCCCTGCAGCGAGAAAGAAATGCAAAATCAATTCTTAGGAAGTGACAATGGGAAAAGGTGCTAATATTTGTTTTTGTTATTTCCGAGCTGTGAAACGCCATACTCTTTTTTTTTCCTTTCCACAATATTGTTACGCATTTTCAGTTCATTAGTAGCTCAATTTGGTTTGTGTTGAATGTTTCTCTGGGACTTTCTATTTTTTCTTTCATAAATTATAAGTATTCATCAACATATCTATGTTCTGACTTTCTGCTTTCTAAAATAAAAAGCTTCATAATTTTTTTCAAATGAAAAAAGTTTTTAGTAACTAAAGAACACATACTTCTTTATAATGTATTGTCTAAGTCAGGCATACCCAATCTTTTGGCTTCCCTGGGCCACATTGGAAGAAGAATCCTATAGGGACATGCATAAAATATACTACCTAGGGATACGCATAAAATATACTACCACTAACAATAGCTGGTGAGCTTCTTAAAAATGCAAAAAAAGAAAATCTCATGATGTTTCAAGAAAGTTTGCGGATTTGTGTTGGGCCACATTCAAAGCTGTTCTAGGCTGCATACAACCTGAGGATTGGACAAGCTTGATCTAAGTAGTAGTCTCATGCGAAGAAAACAGCCCCTTCTTTTAAAAAAGTATTGTGTGCTCTTAGCCTTCATTTATAACTTAGGTTATGGTTAATCTCTCTGCAGACAAGAAAATAATGTCCACCGCCTATTAAGTCTTTGCCAAATGGAACAGGTGATGCCCAATGTCAAAGTTTGAAAACAACAAATGTTTGATGAGCAAAGAAATGAATGTGTAAGACCTAAAGTTTTCACTATATAAATAAACCTCAAGAAATAACTAAAATCAACTGCCATTATCAGAAATATTCATGTTCACCTTTTTTGCTCATTATGCATCTGACATTTCTACTAAATTCAACTCCCTTCAGTTTATATGTGAGAATAGCGCATTGAAACAATAACATACAAGCCCAGCTACATTTTTTTTTTTCTTATTTTCTGCCTCCTCACTATATAATGCATAGGTGGTAACCTGATCCATTTTAATATTAGATTAAAACTCATGCAGCTAATTTCTTTCTATAAAATTAAAGTATAAGACTGTCAGCTTCCTTAACTGTTGTCTTTGAAGAAAGGGGAAGAACCTAGTATCCATAATCTTCTTTTTGCAATAAAATCAGGAGTCACTGTGCGCAAATACTCAGTGCAATGGACTACTGGGTGAGGCCTGATTGTCTTTGAAAAGGCAAGCTCTCAATCTGTGGGTACCATATGGATGTCACTGCGAAGGAGTTGGGACTTGGGCTGCAAAGCTGTCAGGTGCTGGGGAGCATATGGAAGTGGCCTGTTTGGGGCCACAGACTGTCGGCGGGCTTCTTCCTCTCCTCACAGTTGTCCAGCATATTGCCCCTGTCTACGCGAGCGTAACTTGACAGACAGTTTCAACGCCACCGTAGTTAAACTGCTGTTGCCCTGTTAGTACTCCAGCTTACATCGCATAACTTAGTCCAAAGTTTATTTTTACTTTACCTACTAAATAAATATTCTGTGAAGTATTGAAATAACATCTATTCATAAGCTTCTTTTTTCTAGTCATTTCTTTTCCTACAACTTTTAAAGTCTATTCCATCAAGACAGGATGAGGGAGGTGATGGTGACAGCGATGATAGCAGAGATCAAAATCGAAGCTAAATGTTGATTTCAACAAATCGTGGTATTGTTATGTTAAAATTAGATTCTTCTCCACGTTGATCAGCTGAGTCAAGAAAAGTGTAGAAATGAAATAACAAATAAATACGCATTTTATTTAGCTATTTTTGGCATGTTGTATGCTTTTAAGCTGTTTTGGATGATCATGCCACAGCTCCCAAAAAGAATGCTAAAATATCTCTTACTATCCAAAAAAAACCTATCTTCTTTGTGTGGAACAAAATGTAAACTGATTCAGAGAAATGAAGAATTCTAGAAATGTATTTCATTAATATAAATACCCATCTCACACTTTGCAAATTGACATCTCTTAGAATTGATGTAACAAAGCTAGTAAGACAAAAAGAAAAAAAAGTATCTTCTAACCAAAAATATTTGTCTAATGTGTCAGAGTATTAAGCAGAAAAGTACATTAGCTAATGTGAGAGGGCACTTTCTTCCTAATGTATTGCAGTTTTCCCCTTTCATATTAGACTTTCTTTAAAAGAAGATGTAATAGGAGTGGGTAGACGAGTTGTATCTGTGAGGAGCTACAAATAGAAGCACAAGTCAAAGTAATCTATAGCTGACACTCAAATTCATTTACTAAATAAGGTTGTGAGCAGTGTTAGGCACATTTTCTGACACCTTCCCCTGTTGACAAGGAGTTGGGTAGATTTAGTAAAGGAAATACATGGGGAACTATTGTTAGCATTTATCAGCACATGTGACAAGTGGCCCTGAAATAGAGCATCTTATCCTCCAAATTTCTCAACAGCCTCATTAAGGAGGGATAGGAGTTGATCTACACAGTATTAATGTGACAACCCCCGAAACTGTGAGAGTAGAACTTTGAGAAGGAACCAGAAGATGGATTTTGGTGGGTAAGGTTGAAAGTAATTATAAGTTGATCTAGCATTTTATGTTTCATTAATCATTTCCTAAATCTATAATAATAAAAAAAATAACTACAATGAGTAGTTGGGTGTAAAGTGGAGATTGAAGGGTATAAACAACAAATAATTGTTAATATTGACAGGTTATGGTACAGAGACTACCTAATTTCACAGATGAGGATAGCACAAAATGAGACAACTACCACATGATGTTTATTCTAAAGGAATAATATGACTTTACTGAGTTTTTTAATTCCTTCACATTGATTTTTTTTCATAATGAGTGAAATAAACATACATCAACCTAGTTAATACTTGAACAAGGTCCCAACACATTCAAACCATAATGTGATGTTAACCACATGACATGAAACAAGCATTGTATTGTAAATTAACAACTGAAAACTGGTTGAGGCCGTTCATACACCTACAATACACAAGCACAGTGGTTTGTTCTTGAAAAAGCAGTTGTGGTTCAGAAGTAAAGCAAGTCTACGACAGTCTATGAAAATCGAAATGCCATTCTTCCCGCGGTCAACGCGAGTGGTCCTAGAGCCCAGCCACCTAAAAATCTCTACGAACATCAGACTGTGCCAGTTGGGGGACCTCAGTTCTCAACCAAGTGCTCTGCATTTAACTGTTGGCAAATGTCTTCACAAGGACTGTTGTCACTGTGAAATGTGCTGTGATGCCTGAGAGAATTGTAGTTTATTCTTCCATATATAGACACACACACACACACACACACACACACAATTAGAGATAACAGAACAGTCAGGTGAGTAAACAGGTATATTGGAACTATAAAAGGAAGCATAATGTATGAATTTTCTGCTCTTGAACTTCATCTGTGACCCATATATATTTCTTCTTAAGTATTTATAGTATTTAAGTATTTAAGGATTTATATAGTATTTAAGTATAGTATTTAAGGATTTATATCAAAGAAGTTTAGATGTTTTTGTACCAACCTATCTATGGCATTAGGCACAATACCCTCCTAGAATGCAATATGGTACTGAGAACATGGGGAGGGAAAAATCCACTGGAAAGCCCTCGTTAAAAAATATTGCCACCAAGAATACAGCAGAGGCCACCAGAGTGCACAGAGTGGCAGACATAGCCTGGAAGGTATGGCCCCCAGTGGGGCACATCCATTCCTGCTGGCTGAGGACTGTAGGCTCTGAGCACCGGGCCCCCTTCCTCACACGTGCAGAGGAATGCCGGGGGTCAAAGTGGCTAATGATTATTAAAGCAGCCATGAGATGTTTAGATTCTAGCTAGCCAGGAGTAGACTCTCAATTAAACTCATGTACCTCGTCCCATATGCTGAAATAAAATAATATCAGTTTATGGGGCACCCAGTTTGTCCTAAGGGGCACAACCCTGAATTTTTAAAGAGGTGTTTTCCCCTTAGGATAAAGCCAAATAGAGGACATATTAAATAATAATAATAATAAACCGCAAGCTGTTTAAATGAGTTAATAACCATGTTTGGTGAGGAAGAGATGACATTTCACGTCAAGAGTCCAAATGCCGACCCATCATCAACTGTGCCGATCCTGGGCGGGTCTGTGCCCGATTTAATCCAGGCCTGAACAGACCTAAAGTTATACAAGGTAACAGTGTCTTCCTTCAAGCAGTAGCCACTTAATAGACGTCTTCATCACTCCGCTGGAGCCTTATTTGATGATACTCAATGATTGCCTCTTAGGCTTGTGTGATAGGTTCTAATCACAGAAACTCTCTTCTTAAAAAAAAAAAAAAATCCCTTTGGCTCATAAGACTGTCATTATGACAGCCACACTTAAAGCTGACTCTTCACTGAAAGAGTTCCTCCTCAGAGTGGTGGTCCTCTAATGCTTACGTACAAATTACGCATCGACTTCACATCTCATGAGAACGTTTCATAATTCTGTGTACTAGTCCATCTTTGGGTTAATAAAAACACTAATGGTTGGAGTTAGGAATATTTCCCACTTGGTAGGATCACTGTTTTATAGATTAAAGGAACAGATCTCTGAGGTCAGTTTCAACAATTGTTCTAAAACTTACCATGATGAACAACATGTCTTTCCTTAACCTATTGTGGGGACTAAAAAGAAAAGAAAAAACAAAAACAAAAAAAACCTAACACTTTTCCTCCCACCTCCCAAGTTCTTCCAGGTGGAGTAATAATCAAATTAACAGAGACAGATTAATATGAGGAAATCATTTTAATATGTGGGCACAAGAAATTCACATACCGTAAGCATGAAAATTCCAGAGACAACGAGGCAACATTGTATATAGATGACATTCGGGTCAAAGGGGAAAGGTGGAGGCAGGGGGATTCGATTTCTGGAGTGGGGAAGGGCGATTACAGGTAGTTGAAGCTGGAACACACATGACGGGCACATTTTCATGATCAATCCAGAAACAGTGGGCCACAGGGAGCATCTAGTGAGCATGCTCAGTCCTCCTCCCTAGTGCCAGGCCCGAAACGCTTACGGAGATTATGCCAAGGTTCCCTTCCTGAAGCAGGTTTTCTATCTGCATCTCCTTAAGAATAAGGGGGGAGTAAAAAACTCTCCCTGAGTTTGTGGGGCTTTCATCGATTTCAGGTCCCAATGATCTTCATGCCAGGGAGGCACATTTCGGGGACACTCACTCCAGACACCCACACTATCCACCAGCAACACAGAAATGTAAAGCTTACCTACACAGGTAGCTTTTTTCATGAACACTTAGACCAAACTTGTCCAACCCGCACCCCCAAGCCACATGCGGCCCAAGACAGCTTGGAACACGGCCCCACACATATTCGTGAACTTTCTACAACATGTTATGAGATATTTTTGCCATGTTTTTGTTTGTTTGTTTTCATTTTTACCTCATCAGGTATGGTTAGTGTTAGTGTGTTTTATGTGTGGCCCAAGAAAATTCTTCTTCCAACATAGCCCAGGGAAACCAAAAGATTGGACAGCCCTGATTTAAACCTTTGCCATATTCAATTGAGTATCTTCACAACTAAAATCTATGCAGATGTCTACATAATGGAACTCTTAAAAAAGAAAGCCTTTGGCCAAGAACAAATTTACCATGATTGTCAGAATCTAAATCAGCTGCACGTAATAAAATGACTCATGACAACATTTTGCTCAGTGTGGAAACAAACCTGGTTTCTTCTCCCCAAGAAACCAGTGACCACGTGTAAGTAGTTTGCCATCCTCTCACGCTTGGCTGGAAACTGGAGAAATAAGCAGAAATAGAGACCTGCTCCCGGGATGGGAGAGTTCCTCCTCTTCCAACAAGGGGGTCCAAGCCACTAGGAGGGACATCAGTCAGAGTCAGGGTCCACACACAGTCGGGAGCCAGGCTGCAGAGAAGGGCGTCAGCGCCTGAGACAGTGAGGTGGACGTGCCAGCGATCCTGCAGTGGGGGCTGGGACACACTGAGGAGCAGGCGGGCAGTCCTGTGCCCTCGCTCCTCCTGAGTTCAGCCTTTGTATTGTGGCTCTGTGGGAGGATGTTCCTGTTTGCAGGGCGTACACCCTAAAATATCTGGGGGGTGGGGAGTTGTTTCACAGTGGGGTAGGCTAAGCATCTTTTCATATGATTACTGCCAGGCCATGTGTGTTTCTTTTTTTTATTAAGTTCCCATTAACATCCTTTTTCAATATTGTTTTGGTTGTTCTTCTCCTTACTGATTTCTACAAGCTTTTTGAAAATAAAGGACATCAGCCCTTTGTCAGTTCTATGCATTGCAAATATCCCCACTTCTAGTTTATAAAGAAGTTCACTCGCCCTTTCTTCTAGAACACTAAGGGGTTTTGCTTTGTTCTGTTTCTACATTTTAAATCTTTGTTCTATCTGGAATTTATATTGGTTTAAATAAAGAGATAAAGATCCAGCTATATATTTTTTTCAAATGGTTAGTCAATTGTTCCAACATCATATAAAACATCACCTCTTTTTTCTTCATCTTGGAAACACAGCTTTTATCACAATCTATAAATTCCCATGTTATTTGGGTTTAATTCTGGACTCTATTCTGTTCTTAACTATTTCCTCTTCAGTACCAAACTGCTTTCATTATTAAAGTTTAATAATACGTATTAATAGAACTGTCCAGTAGAACCTTCTGCAAGGATGAAAACAGTCTGTTTCTCTGCCTACTAGTCAGGTTGCATCCTTGAAATAATTTTTTTTTTTTTAATTAATTTATATTTCAAAAAGTCACATGTGGCTAGTGACTATCACATTGATGGCAGAGTTTTAATATCTTGTGGGGCTGTTCCCTATTCACTAACCTTCCTTCCAGAATTCGCTAGTCTGTCCTCACATGTTTATTTGTCCTTTTTTTTTTTTTTTTTTCCTTCTCACAAGAAAACTAGACTTTCTGGTTGCCCAGAAAGAGTTACATGAATTTATAGGACAGTTCAAGTAGAATCGTTACACATAAAGTATTATATTTTCAAGCCTTCTTTTAAGTCATTCAATGGAGTTTTAAAGTTTTCTTTACATGATTTTATATATCTCCCTCTAAGATCATTCATGGGTATTTTATCTTTTTTTTTGTCTCATGTCATTTTGCTGTTACAAATGAGTGCTTCCTTCCGTTTCTTTCACTGTGTTTTCCCATTGCTTATTATTTATATATAGTAAGTATAGTTATGGTATGTATATTTATAATATTAACAGAATTCTCTTATTTATAGTCTTTTGGGTGATTCACTTTGTATTTTCTGGTTATTCGTCATAAAATCTGCAAAAAAAAATGTGACATAACTCCTTCTGATATTTATACTTTTTATTTATTTCTTTTGTTTAACCATAACCTCATTGCCTACTATTTCAACTGCAGTTTTAAATAGTTGTAGCAATAGTCAACATCCTTGTCTTGTTCCAGATTTTAATAGGAATATTTTTAGTGGTTTTTTTTATTGCCAAATGCTGGCTAAAAAAAGCTCCTACCTTACCAACAGTTTTCAACATCAGGAATGAATGTTGATGTTTGTCAAAATGCCTCTTTTGTATCTCCTGTATAAGTTGTATAATTTACCTCCATAACCTTTACAGCTACATATTAATTTGACCCATTTATAATATTTTTATTGATCCACCTATGTATTCAAGAAATAAATATTATTTGGTTGCAATGTATTTTTCTCTTAATGTACTGCTAAATCGCTTTAATAATTACTCCAGGATTTTGTAATCTTCAGAATAATTATTTAATTGAGAGGCATTTCTGCCAGGTTTTGATATCAGTGGTATGCTATCATTTTAAAAAAAGGATTGTGAAGGTTTCTTTCTTTGAATGGAGTTTGAACAAGATTAAATAAGGAGGGAAGCCAGGATGGCTCAGCAGGTTGAGCACTCGCTTTGCAGCCCCAGGGACCGAGGATCAAATCCCAGCCCCGGCCCGTGTAGACCCATATGCTAAGCTGGGGAGTGCCCCCAGTTCAGTTCTCACCAGGGTGAGACCCTGGCCCAGTTCCTGCCCTGTGCAGCCCCGCGCCCACCTGTGGAATGAAACTATGTGGAAAAACCAATGATGTGCAACTATGGAGACTGTTCTGGGCCCTCCCCCTTCTCTCTGTCTCTGTATCTCTCTCTCTCCCTCTCTCTCTCTCTCTCTCTCTCTCTCTCTCTCTCTCTCTCTGTCAAAAACAATAAAAATAAATCTTTAAAAAAAAACTTAAAAAAAAAGATTAAATAAGGAAATAACAGTTCTGTGGACAATTGAATTAATTCACTCCTGAAGTCATTTGGGTATGGCAGATTTTTAAAGATGATTTATTAATAGCTTTAATAATGTCATTTGTTGTTATTAGTCTGTTTTCTTCCTCATCTGGAGTCAGTTTAGTAGATTCCATTTTTGGGGGTGGGGGGGCAGGGAGGAGGACTGGGCAGATACTGATGACATTAACCTAATACTGAGTTCAGGAAAAGAATGTTTAGGGGAAAGACGATGACTTAAGTTTTAGGTGTGTATGAGATGGAAACAGCCCATCAGCAAGTGGAATGAATGTTTTAGAGACATGTATGAGAGACCTCGGCGGGCACGGGGGCCACCTGCATGGCTGTGTGGGTTAATGAGATCTCATCGATGGAACCCTGGAGCCCCCGCGTTTAGCTGGGTAGCAGAGAGCTGGCTCTTTAAGAAACATATGGAGCCATTTGCACGAAAGGCACGGGAGCACCACAGACGATGTGAAAACACACAGTGAGAGCAGCAAAGGAGAGGACAGTGGGGTGCGAGAGCTGGAAAGTCAGGGGCTTTCACAAGACCAAGGAAACTGAAGTGGAAGAACGCAGACCAAAACCCAGCGGAGGGGGAGGCAGAAGAGAGTCGCAGGGCCATCAGACTCACGAGACCACCATCGAGAGGCAAGGGGAAGAAAATGAAGAGGAACGAAAACCCGTGGCAGGAGTTTTAGAGAAATATTTAGAAATGCCTACAATTACCCTAGAGCCGGGCTAGATGAGAAATAAAGGAAGAAATCCAAAGAGCAAGAGACCTGGACGGTTTAAGAAAATCAAAGTTGAGTTTGATTACTTTAAAGATTCTTCCACAAACACTATCCAACCACCCTCATTCTCCCCAGCACATGTACACACGCACACACACATATGAACACGCATGCCCGCATACACTATACAGAGATAGAACCTTAAGATAATGGGAAACTCATGACAGGCAAAGTTGCTATATGTCCCCCGCATTTGCAGTGCAATTTATTTTCATTCTTTTTACTCAGGGCACCATCTTCCAAGAGCAAAACCACCTGTGATGAAAGTTCGGCTTTCATTAACTGGCAGCTTTACAGTATTCAGTCTGCTTGCTTTCAACTTTCCTCATGGAATCAGAACCTTCAACCATCCCATAAAAACGACCACCATTTATATTTACTGTATCTGCAGGATTTTATTCCCCGTGGGGAGCTTTGGAGTACCCCACAGGCATTCACCAACATGCCTTTGCCACTGAGTCTTCCCAGTTTTCATTCAGAGCCTTCTTTGAGTCGTAAGAAGGCCTTGGGTCAGGACGGAAGTGTGGCAGGGCTGCCGCAGGGCGTGGTGATGGGGAGTGAGCAGAATCTCACACTGTATGCCATTCGGCCAGCAGGTGTGGTGCCCCAGAGCATGCTGGGACAGCTAGCAGACAGGTACCAGGCTAAGTTGGCACCGGGGCGGAGATGTTGATTCATCCCCTGCCTTCTTCCTGCCCCCACAGGAGACTTGAGAACAGGAGTGGGGTGTGGGCTTGAGAACCCAGCTTCAAAGCAGAGGAAATAATGCAGGAAGAGACAGTGGTTATGAGAAAACCGAGCACCCTAGACTTCTCCATGCTACACCATCAACTGAATTAAGTAAGGTTACAATCCAGTACTTAACACCACAGGCCACTTTTTGAAACTTCCAGATATACAGTGATTCATAGACATACATTTGTACATCTTTTCTTTAATTCTGTTTCTTAAGAGAATATCCATAGAAGTGGGGTGAGCTCACATCAGTGTTATAAAAAGTCTCTAGAATGTCATTGTTATCATTACTAATAGTGAGCAAAATGTATGGAGTGATTACCAAAGGCCAAATACCACTCTGCGGGCTTGCATGGGTCATTTTACTGAATCCTCACAACATCCCTAGGAAGTAAGGTTCATTGTTACCCACACTTTTGAGAAAGGAAAATTGGGGCTTAGAGATGATATATGGCCTCAGGCAGGGGACACAGTGAGGGGCAGAGCTTGGCTGTCACCAGGGTGGGAACTCTGAACCACTTTATTACTCTAACAACTGTGCATTAGCGACAAGACAAAGCAAGAGGAAATAATAGAGCCCAAGAATAAAAAAGCATGCCTTCCCGTTGGCAGGTTGCTATTGAAAAGGTCTTAATGACAAGCAGGCATTTTGGAGACAAAACCCATAAGAAAATAATGGAGCTGGTCTAGAAAGCACTTATTACCTTGTAAGCAAATGTTAGGTAATAAAGTATTCTTCTTCCCCCCATCTTATTCGGAGTCACTCTTTCCCTAGCTATTTGTGCCTTTCTCTGTTTATTTGTTCTTGTGTTCCCAAATAAAATAGAACTTGAAGATAGGGGTCCTCTGAAAATTGCTTCATCATCAGAGTATAAATCTGGACGTTGGAAGTGATGCCCTTTCTGTCCTGAGTGGGCTCAGGCAGGGAAGGTGACCAGCAGTGACCAAGCCCTGCAGTGACCGAGCCCTGTGCAGGGTTCGAGTGCGTGCAAGTCACTGCTTCCTCACGGCCACTCTATGAAGTGGGCATCATCCTTTTATTAACGTCGCCATTTACCGCCAAGACCCTCGGGCCCAGGGGCTGTGTTTCACGGTGGCACAGCGTGTCTTCCGTGAACTCCAGAGGCCTAGGTTTCCGCCTGATGGCCATTTGCACTGAAGAGGACCGTTTAAAAATCATAGCGGCTGTACATAAACAAGAAAACGTACAGAAAAAAGATTCCACTGAAGGACGGAGCTGCCAGAATCCCTGTGAGTGTGTGCCTTGCAGGCAGAAGAGCTTCGTTTGGGGGTTCGAGGAAGACCCAAAGTGGACTGTCGTTTGCCTGCTAATGACAGGGAGGACTTTGCCTATTAACCGGCTCACCTCCAGGCCCAGTGCAGGGCGGGGAGGAGCTGAGGACCCCAGGCTCTGGGGACTAGAGCAGCCAGGCCGTGAGGGGCAGGAAAAGTTTCTAACTGCAGCTCCGGAAGCTGCCGGGCCTGCTTGTGACTGTGCGAACACAGACGGCTGCTTCCAGTGACCCAGAGACGTTCCAGTTCAGTACAGAGGCCACCAATCCAGGGGCTAAGTGGAACGCGTCCCCTAAATAATTAATTGAAGTGATCCAACTATAACAATAAACTGGTGAGTAATTTTTTTTTTACTTTTATGATAGAATGCAGAACTAACTGAAAAAGATTCAAGAAAACTAACTCACTACAAAGAATATTTCGGCCCGTAAATGTACTCACCGAAGAAATGGGTTAGATTTCTCAGGATCGGCCTTCTGAAAATAAAAGGCCCCCGGTACCCAGCACCTCCAACCCAGTACCGGCTATGCTTCAAGGTGCAGGACGCGGGAGTGTGTGTGTCAATACAAAGGATGCGTGAACGGAAGTGTCGCACAGGAAAACACTCTCATGAGCATCATCTCGTGCAAGCTCACAATGCTGAGGGAGGGCCGGAATCGATAGCAGTCCCTAGAGAGACGAGGCATTGTCCAGTCTGTCCTAGACAGAAAAACTGAAGAAATCTGGGGCCCTAAGAAGTAGGGTAGATTCTGCAGAAACAGGCATTGACATCAGATAAAGAACCGTTTATACGTGATAACATCCATAACATTACTAAGACTAGCCAGTACATATCCCAAGTAATCACAATAATTGACTATCACACTTAAAATGCTGCTTTTGAGAAATCATGTCGAGTTGAAGCAACGTCAATATGTCATAGAGAAAGTTAATGATTATTGAGCTCAAAGGGAAAAACACATGAGACTGGAGTATTATTGGGACTATTGGACAATGCATAGGCATCTTGCTTAAACGATGGCCGATGTTACTGCAAAATGGAGTACACATGGTCTGTGTGTATCGTACATAAGACAAAGAAATGCAATGAAAGGATATTAGGAATCAGTTAAAATATTGAGAATATTGAGTTGAAATATTGAGACTAGAAACAGATATCCCAGCAAGCACGCATTTGCAGAGTGCTGGCTGTGCTGCCTGCCATGTGCCCGGCACGACACTGGGGGTGGACACTGGGGGCACGACACTGGGGGCAGGCAC
>PVKE010013890.1:0-35828 GCA_004027555.1 Craseonycteris thonglongyai
AAAAAAAAAAAAAAAAAAAGACGACCGGGTGTATAAGACGACCCCCTAATTTTACAGTTAAAACATAGGTTTAGGCCTATATTCGCTGTATAAGACTACAGCCTCGGAAGTGGGGGGTCGTCTTATACAGCGAATATAGGCCTAAACCTATGTTTTAACTGTAAAATTAGGGGGTCGTCTTATACGCCCGGTCGTCTTCTACGCCGGAAAATATGGTATTTGATTTTTCTTTGCCTCATTTTCTTTATCTGTGAAACGAGGATAAATAACCATAGCTACCTCATATGGTTGTTGTAAGGACTAAATGAGTTAATATATGTTTTTCTGAATAATGGGAGCTATTATCGTTATTGCTCTCAAGTTTGGCCTGAGCATGTTCTGAGTTAGCACTGGCAGGACCCACACTAGAAGGATAAGATGCCAAGGAACATCCCTTCTTTAGCCCTTTTTTAACTGGGAGAGTGTGGGGAGCATCCAGGTAATGTGAGCTTAAACTTTGTGGGTAACTTATGTTTTTTTCTCTTGGACTCAGCATAAGTCTTTCCATTGCTCTCATGGAAAAAATGGTCCCTGACCATTGCTGATTTTTATCACTGCTGTTGCTGTTAATAACTTTTATTAATCACAGAGTTGTAGATGATATAAAACACAAAGAAATTGCCAAATCAAGGGACCAAACCCTTCTATATCCAAAACTAAATCACAAAAGTAGACCACAATGTGAGTTTTCTTTCCATTCCTTTCTTTTCCATGTTTTAAAATAACTTAAAATGTCATATTATTAAATTAAGTTTTTTGAGGAATGTTAAATAAGACCAGTTCTTTCTAATTTTAACATTGTTAAATAAGACCAGTTCCTGTTAATTTTAACATTGACAGTGCCTCTTGCTCAATATGAGAATAAGGATATAAATTTTATGAGGGCAATGACCTTATCTATCTTCTACATTGCTCTGTTCCTTGTTGTTCAAGGGCAATACATAATAAATATGTAATCTGTTAACAAACTTGAATATTAAAACATATAGCCAGTTTTACTTTTCATTTGTGCAACTCTAAAATAAATTGCTAAAACAATCACATTTACAATTGAATCACAAAGAATAAAATACCTAGGAATAAATTTAACCAAGGAGGTAAAAGGCCTATATACTAAAAACTATAAGACATTAATGAGAAAACTGTAGAAGACACAAATAAATGGAAAGATACTGTGTGCTTATTGCTTGGAAAAATTACTATTGTTAAGATGTCCATATTACCCAAAGAAATCTATAGATTTAATGCAATCCTTATCAAAATTCCAATGGCATATTTCACAGAAATAGACTAAACTTTCCCCAAGTTTGTGTGGAACCATGAATGATCTGAAGTAGCCAAAGCAATCTTGAGAAAGAATAATAATGCTGGAGGCATCATACTTCCTGATTCAAACCATATATATTACAAAGCTATAGCAGTTGAAAACAGTATGACTCTGGTTTAAAAATAGACACATAGAATAATTAAACAAAGAGTCCAAAAATAAATCCACATATATATGGTTAATTAGTTTATGACAAGCAAAGAACATACAATGGGGAAATGGATACAGAAGATGTGTTATTTATACACACACATGCACGCGCACACACACACACACTGCAATATCGTTAATGCTGCCATTAGGATAGAAAGTTAGGGCATTATTCTAAGTCACATGGCTGACAGAGGAAATTACATACTGCATGATTTTACTTATTCATGGAATCTATAAAAACCTGAACTCATACAGAACAGATTGGAGGGGGTGGAGTGAGTGAAATGAATGAAGGTGGTCAAAGGCTACAACCTTCCAGTTAAAGATAAATAAATCCTGGGGGTGTAGTGTACAGTGTGGTGACAAAAATAAATAAAATAAGTTACAAAATGGAATCATTGTTTTGATTATGGTTATTATTATGTATGGTAAAATTTAAAGTGAAAATTTTTATGTTTCAATTAAAGTTCAATTTAATATTATTTTATAATAATTTCAGGTGTACAGCATGGTAGTTAGACATTTCTATAATTAAGAACTAATCTCCTTGGCTAGTCTGGTACTCACCTGGCACTATGCATAGTTATTACCATATTATTGACTGTCTTCCCTATGATGTACTTCACATCCCCATGACTATTTTTAACTACAAATGTGTATTTCTGAATTCTTTTCCACCCAGCTTCCTAGCCCCCATCTTGCAACCATCAGTCTGTTCCCTGTATCTATTAGTCTGTTTCTGTTCTGTTTGTTTATTTATTTTGTTCTAGATTGTGGGAATTTTGTTATTAGGAGAACTTAGTGTGACTGTATACACATATGTATATTTGTACATATACAAATATATATTCACATACATATGCATATCTATAAATACAACAAATGTGATTGTAGTTGATTTTTATTGAACATTTACTAATTTCCAGAAATTAAGTTACACACTTTATGTGATGGTTTTTGTTGGAGTCTCTCTAAAAAACTTTGAGGGTAGCTACCATGATTGTCCTTATCGGATTGTCAAGGACATAAGGATGGAAAGATGAGAAGGTTTGCTTGAGACACACAGTGACTAAGGATGTAGGTGAGATTTGAACCCAGACAGGGATGTTCCAGATCATGGTACAATTCTCCATCAGTGCTTTCACTTGCCTGTGCGATAACAGTGAATAATATGAATATGCATAAGTCTGCTATATTCCGGACCTTGTGCACAGAGCATGATGAAAATATTAAGACAAATAACTTCCATGCATCACCAGTCTTAAATAATCATACTACCTTTTAATGCAAGATTAGTAATGTAATTTCTCATGTTTAATGACAGGAAGCCCATTTTTCTTTCTAGAATTCTCTCTCCCAGGTCCATAGCCCATCTTGGTTTTCTTTATTCCCTTAGGCCTGGCTCCAGATCACTGCTCCCCTTCACTGGATGTCCCCTTTTCACCCAGAAACAAGCCTTTCTCATGCTGCTGTTCCCTTCCCTGCCTCTTTGTCCCAAGTATGTGCACAGACCTGACCCTTAATTCTCCAGAGCAAAATAGCAATGATCAAGCTGTACTGTTTAAGAAAAATGTATTGAAAGCCTGAGATAACAAATGGAGTTATAATGCAAGAAACAATATCAATGACAGCAACATAGTATAACATATATATCAGTTACCAGACAGTATTTCCCCAAAACATGGTTCAAATTCTTTCCTTAAAGTTTCCTTTTCGATTTCTTAGCCTTAGCCAATTGTCATGTTGCAGGGGACAGGCTATGCTTCTTTTCCCTGGGAGTGCCCGCCAGCTGGTTTCCCCTATCTGGAATCCAAATGATTGTAACTCCGAGGTTTCCAGAAAGAACAAAACCCACATTTCCTATACACAGACTATAAACTTCTGAGTTGTAGCTCTGCCCACGATGATGACAATATTTTAACTTATTGTGTAAATTCCTTAGCTATTTAGTGCCTCCAATCTTTCCATCTTACAGTCAGTTTTTTTTTCTTTGCATAAAGATAACAGCCTCAGCATAAGAGCCACTCCCCAAACTAAAATACAGTCAGCCCTACAGGCAAATTCTGGTCTCCCATCTTGAGTGAGAAAAACTATTCATAATTTAAAAAAATCATAGACTTCTACAGATGGATTTTGACCATCCCAACTATCCTCAAACTCTTAAATAGGTCACTGAATATCAATGTAACTGTAGAACGTTGCTGTTGAACACTGTTTTAGAGTCAGGTTGTAGCTCATCCCATATGCACTGGTATAGCCATTCAGGTTTGGCATGCCACTTTTTCATGGTTGATGTCCATTCTGATTGTTCAACCACTGTTTTAATTGGCCAGTCCTGTGCCAAACCAGTTGTTACAAACTTTAAATAATAGCTGGCCTGAGAGATCATCTGGTTCAGTGTTTGGAAATATGTCATGTGTGCTGTTACTCTTGAGCCCATGAATAACATCACTTGTCTATTTATCTATCTTCCTTGGGTGCTATAGACTGAATGCTTGTGTCTCCTCCAAATTCATATGTTGACTCCTAGCTCTCAAGGTGATAGTATTTGGAGGTGGGGTATTTGAGAAGTTAATAGAATATAAGAATAGAATCCTTATAAATGGGATTGGTGACCTTATAAAGAGGCCCTAAAATGCTCCCTTGCTCTTTCTGCCATGTGAGGTAACAGTGAGAAATCAGCTGTCAGCGAGGAAGTGGGGGCTCTCACCAAACACAAAATCTACCAGAGCCATGATCTTAAACTTCTCAGCCCCCATAACTGTGATACATAAATTTCTATTGCTTGTAAGTTATATTTAGTCTATGATATTTTTGTTATCACATTCTGAATGGACTAAGACACTAGTTCTGTACGTGGCTTCATGGTGCTCATCATAGAGGTAACCTCTATGAAATGATTACCCTTGGAATGCCAAAGAATATCTATTTGCCCTTCCTGATATAGTTGAAACTCTGCATCTTTCACATGAGACTTTGCTCAGTAGAGAAAAAAAAATATAGCTCTTCTGACATGTACTTGGTACAAAGTTAGCATATAGGGTTTGCATGGTCTGAGCCTGGGAAATGAACCCTAGACCTCATGAATGTGAGGCTAGCTGAGCTATCCCAGCATCACCCTCTTCTTGACCCACCCTATAAAAGCCTAGTGGTTGTCCTGGAGGCAAAGGTTGCTTATGTATAGAGTTCCCTAGGAGCTAACCCACACTTGGCTTCCAGGAACTTATCAATGTTCCAGAGGCTTCTGCTTCAGGTAAACAAATTCTCCAGTCTTCTGCCTCCTGGAGTTACCTCAGAGGTTGGGAGGAAGTTTGCTCTGTAGTCTCCACTCTCTGATGGGTCTAAGAAAAGTTGCTGGTTTTGTTTCTCTAGATTTTTCTTATTGTAACAATGGGAATGATGACTTCTAAGCTCTTTCTACATTTGAACTTAAACTGAAAGTCCCTCCACACATTTATTTTTAATTCCCATTTTGATCTAATTTTAGTGATTCCATTAAATGTAGGTTCAGATGCAGGTGACACAAAACCCAAAATAAAAATGGCTTGGAGACATAGAACTTTATTTCTATTTCAAGTAAAGGTCACCTATGAATGCTCTCTGTCCATGGTTAAGAGACTCAGACTCCCCCTACTTGTTGCTCCACTAACCTTAGAAAGTGAAATTGTAAAAGGGTGAATGAAGAAGGAAGGGGCTATAGAAGGAGGAAGTTGCCCAGGGCTGCCATAAATAAACCTCAAGGCACTTGATGAACCTCCCTCCCTTCCTGATGAAGGCTCCAGAGGCTGATGTGCTAGGTGTAATTGATGCTAATTGACCACAATTGACAAAGTGCTGCAAACTGGCATAGGTGGGAGTAATTGGTGGTAATGAGTCATAATTGACAGGGGAAGAAAGACCCTCCTACTGCTTTGGGGGTGGATATAAAACAGAAGGAGGATGGAAACAAAGGGCAGCACTTAGGAAGTGGATGTTTGGTTTTCAGGGGGCTACTGGTTGGGCCTGCTAGGTACAGCAGTAGCATGGCTGGAGGAGATGGGCCGTCTTTTTTTTTTTTTTTTTTAATTATAATTTATTGTTAAATTTAATGGGGTGACATTGGTTGGTAACTATGGGCCGTCTTTAAGAGCGGAAGCCCACTGCCTTTTCAGGTCACTGGTGCTCTGACAATGAATGCTTGTTCTATGACCCAACTCCTGTGTGGGCCTATTGGCTGAACGGTGCAAGCAGCAGGAGCCTGCAATTGGTTGCCCTCCAGCAACAAAATCTACATAGTAATTCAAAATAGTGCTAACTTCCAGACATCACGACTGTGTCCAAACCAGCAGGAAGCAAGCAGAGATAAAAGAAGATGCTCCTTGTAAGAACAAAAGAATATGACAAGATTGCTTCCATTTCATCAGCTAGAACTTATTCACATGGCTATTCCTAGCTACAAAGGAAACTTGGAAATGTAGTTTTTATTCTCAGTAGCTTATATGAACAGATAAAAACTAGAAGTTTGCTTACTAAGGGAGAAGGGGAGAATAAATACTGGAAGACAATTAGTTTGAGTGACTGTATATCTGTGTGTGTGTGTGTGTGTGTGTGTGTGTGTGTGTTGTGAGGATGTTAACTTGTAGCAAACTCCAATATTAAGCATATTTCCAATAACTGAATTCCCAATTTGCTTTTTTCACCCTTGACATTTGACCAAGGCTGTCTATGCATTTCTGCCTTTTTGGAATGCAGCCACTGGGTTTTCATATCTGAGCCACAGGGTTTCAGTTAAATAGTGTGGATCATCTTAGTAATTAAACCTAAAATAAGAGTTTCAGTAATGAATGCAGGTAAGCATCAGGGTGATACAAATGGCTTATGCATTAGGATGTATAAAGCTATGAGTTAGGTTATGACTTCCTGGGGGAACTCAGACTGTTGGTTGTTTCTACATCAACTTTTTTCAGAGTCAATCAAATTGTGGATTTACTGTATTTTCAGTTAAAAGCTGGATATAAATAAGAAATAAAAGACATGGTCTCTTTCCTTTAGAAACGAAGACTAACAGATGAAATAATTTGATGTCGTGAATAGCACTTAATCTGTTTCTACAGATGATAATTACTATAGTATTATATTTGTGAAAGTGGGGCAATCAGTGCAGGCAGGCTAGTCAGGAATGTATGACTTGCCCCACTCCTGGATTGACAATGATCGATCTGTGATGTTAGAATAAAAATATTCTCTCTACTGGACAGGATAAAATAAAACATCTAGAAGGTATAGAATAACTTTATAAAATGCAAAATAAAACATATATATGAAGGGATTATCATTATTATATAAAAACCATGAAGGCCATGGCTTGGTTCACACTTATTCTAAATTCCAGGACCAATAAGAAATTAAGCCACATGGAAATTAATGGTATGTTTAAAAGTAGTTACTAATTATAACAGGCTTTATCCAGAAAATAAATTCATTAAAACAATCACTTACAGGAGAAAAACTATTATTTTAGTTTTCATTAAGTATTTTCCCCCAGAAAATATACTTACAGTTGGGTTATGGGCTTCCTGCTTTGGTAGGCTCTACTTATTTGAGTCACTTTGCTATTTCTAACATCTCTAACTAGTCATGAAAATGACAGGTCCAAACTGGACAGCTGTTTCTTGAAAATAAAATGTCTAATGGCAAAAACCATTGACCTTGCCAATGAAAAAGAAAGGCATGTGTATTTCTTAACTAGAAGTGGGCGTTTCTTGGTGTTTTGGTTTCTTTTTAGTTTCAGGCCACTTTTAAATGGATCTGTTTTGCTAAAATACTAAAATTTCCAGGGAAATTGGTCAGGTGTTAGTCTTTTGACAGGCATAACAGAATTACAACATATTTAAAGCTCCAAGATGATTAATGTTAGAGTTATGTAGTTTTATTCATTTTCTTTAAATTCTTAGGGAAGCATGATGTTACAGCTTGATTGTTTAGAATAATTTTGGGGCTGCAAAAAAATCTCATTGCTACTCATTTATTTCTATAGTGCAGTTTGACGTGTTTCAGGAGATGTGGTAGTGCAAAGAAACTCAATTGAGGTAATAAAATACCATGGTAGAGACACACCCATAAGCAATAAGGAGCCATGTATGTAAGAAGCAATGTATTTCAGGTTTATAAAAAAGAGGATTTATTTAGACTATTTTACTTTTAAAGTTAGATTAGGAAACATACAAATCTAAAAGTACTGTAGAATTATACACCCAGAACCTATGTAATTTTTATTAACCAATGTAACCTTAATAAATTTAATAATAAAAAATAACAGCAGTAATCACCATCATCATCATCATCATCATCATCATCATCATCATCATCATAATGGACTAGCTTATCCATTTAAGAACCAAAGCCAAAATAAAAAGCCTATAGAAAGAGAAGGACAAAGATAAAACAAGGTAGAAATTTGAAGATAAAAGAAAATATTAATGGAAGTCTAAGGAGACACTTTCATGGAGTAATTGCCCCAGGATATCACTTTTTAAAATATTTGTTGCCAAAGACTTTAATAACTTGCTGCATATTTTGTTATTACTGTTTTAATTACAGCAATGCTATTATCTTTTTATATTTGTCTGTTCTTGAAGAAGTACTTTGAAGGCCTGATTAGAGCCATCAAAAATTCTTCATTCTGGCCTGTCGTTTTTAGTACATTCTGTCTTACAAAATGCTTAAAACTACTTGAAATAATACATAGGAGTTAATATAAAGGTGTACAGGCTGTTATAGAAATGTATTTTTGTCCTTAAAGTTTCCAAACATATCAAAGAGAATAAAAAAATAAAGCAAATAAAGCTCGATAAATAAGAGTGTTTTTTTTTATTGTTAAATTTATTTGGGTGCCATTGGTTAGTAACAGTTACATTAGTTTCTAGGTGTACAATTCTACATTATATTGTGTATGTGTTGCGTTATGTGCTCACCACCCAGAATCAGCTATCTTTCCATCACCATATATGTGATGCCCCCTCCCTACTCCCCCACCCCGCTTTCCCACCCACCTAGTATTTTAGAGATGATGGGTCTTAATGTTATTCTAGCACAATAGTTTTGTTTTACAGATGGAAATATCAGATCCTCAAAAATTGAAATTACTTATTCAAGCATCACAAAAGGTAAGTGGTGGCATGGAACACAAATCATGGCTTTTATTTCTATTTTCTTGCCTTTACGTCAATAATAAAACTATGACATGAGGGTACCTCCATAGAATTTCCCACTACATTCCATAATCTGTGGAAAAAGCACCTTGAATAACTGAGCCAGCTGCCTAGGAGATGACAAATTTATGCTTGCTTTTTCTAAAACCTCTACATTAAAGATAGCAATGACATTAGGGTGCAAGTTATTTTTAATTATCTAGTAATAACTGGAATTTCTCCTCATTTCTTCCTACAACAAAATACAGAACTAGAACTTTTATTTTCACTAAAGCCTTTCAAAGTCTAAAGAATTGAGTGAGGAAAATAAATGTTTCATTGGGATAAAACTACCAATTTCTCCTTTCCCTCTTCTTTGGGACCTGTAACAATAACTTACATCATGGGCCACCACCAGAACAAATGAGAAATGACTGTCAAATAGCTTAGACTCATAGACCATCCCTGGCCTCATGCATATACTATTGCCAAATATTTTTTGATCAAATTACAAACATTCTCTCACTGGACACATTCAAAACACATAATCAAAAATGTCATTTTTGAACGAGCCCACTTCCAGTCAGATTTTCAGACATAGCTGAAAATCTATGTCTAAACTTGATACTAAATAGTTGTAGGAGTCATCTCAAAACATTTTAGTACTATATACTCATAATTCCTGATCAGTAAGATGGATATTAACCTGACTTTATTTCACTTGGATGTTGGAACAGCCAATGAATGACAAATACACTGACCTGAACATCTCAGTCCATATTAAAGTAACATGCTAAATATTATGACAAATTGAGGTGTGAGCTACTTTTCAGTTCATTAAATTCTAGTTCTATTAAGGCCATAAAACTGAAACTTACCCTAAATGGAATCATGTATTATCACTTATATACAACTGATACAATACTAGAAAGTAAATTTACAAATACACATCCTTGTATGTAGTATGATGTTCTCGAAGTACCAAGAAGTTAAGTTATGAAATGTAAATGATACTAATGGTCTACAAGAATTTATAAAAACTTCCCTTTTAAATTTATTAAATTATCCAATAAGAATATGCTATATTATGTATAAACTTGGAAAATCAGAGGATCAAGTAAAACAACATATGAAATCACGTTAACTTAACATTAAACACTGTGAAATGCATTTTGAAGAATGATATGCAATACAATTAGCAGGACATTGACCATAAGAGGCAGAATACCCTTGTTCTTCATTTTGATTGCTTTTTTCTTTGAAAAAACAGAAGTTAGGTGATAATTGATATTAATAAATTTAACACACACACACACACACACACACACACACACACACACCAGAAGTTAAGATTTATCTATAGAAAGGGAAATTACAAAGTATTTTCAATTTGTAGAACTATCAGGGCATGAAATATTAAAACTCTAAATTTCTGGGGAGGCCGGGATGGCTCAGTGGGTTGGGCGCTCACTTTGCAGCGCCGGGGACCGAGGATGGAGTCCTGGCCCCAGCCTGTGCGGAACCATGTGCTGAGCTGGGAGCTCACCTGGTTCAGTTCTCTCTCTGTCTCTGTGTCTCTCTCTCTCTCTCTCTCTCTCCTCTGTCAAAATAAATAAATAAATAAATAAATAAATATATACTTAAAAAAAAAAGAAGTAATTTAAAACTCTAAATTTCTAACTGAGAAACCAAAAAAAAAAAAAAGACAATAACTATTTCTGTCTAGCTCTCCACAAAAGGTATTTACGAGTTGCTAATAAAGTGACATTTCTACCGCACATTTTGGATCTTTGTATTGTTTATTTAAATCTGCATTAGAAATTATTCTTTTTTTTAAAAATTTATTGTTAAATTTGATGAGGTTACATTGGTTGGTAACAATTAGATAGTTTACAGATGTACAAGTCCACATCACATCATTCATGCATCGTATTATGTGCCCATCACTCAGTATCAGTTCCCCTTCCATCACCTTATATCTAGTGCCCACTCCCACCTCCCCCCACAACTGTCCCCCCTCCTCCCCCCTATCCTGGTAACCACCAAACCATTGAGTGTGTCGAAATTATTCTAATGAGAAAAAATAAATTTAGAACTAGCAGTTATAAAAGTTAGCACAATCAATTTAGTCAAACTGGATTATTTAGTTCCCAAAGTAATGATCTGGTTTTATTGTGTACAGTTATTGACATAGATGAACTAAAAATACACTTCTTTTTTGCTTTGGTATATGATTTTGATATATCCATCAAGGTGAGAATCTGGGACTCATTAAAATATGATGAAGTTCACTTAAAATTCTTTTCTTTATGGCATTCTTTATAGTATAAAACACAGATAGCATGTGAAAAATTTGTATTTGCTTATCAAGAGTGTTTAAACATTTGGTGCAGATATAGAAAATATAAAATCAGGTTTGCTTAAATGAACTTGATATTGTATCAAATTATATATTTTACTAAAGCATATAGGGATAGTAAAAGCCAAAAATAAGATTAATCTTGAGAGGTATACCTGAAACTTCATTTAAGTCTACTAATGCTACAATAGAAAGATAATTCTTCATATTTATATTCTGCATTTAACCTGGGACAAATAAACACCCATCAACTCTAATAGTGTATAGCATATCAGCAGAAATTTGATTAATTTATACCATTCTTCATTGTTTTCCTATTCATTTATCTAGCCATATATTTTACAAAGTATTTGAAAGACATACTTGCTGTGCCAAAACTTTCACACGTGCACCTCTGATAGAGCAATTTTAATTCTTAGAGGCAATAGATGCAAAGATACAGTAAGAGAAATAGTTTCTTGTCTTACAATTTATAAGTCTGTCTCTCTACAATGGAAAGAATGTTTCATGTTATTATAGAAAAAACAATGTATTTAATATCCATCCTCTTCCTACATTCAAATTGTACTTCTAGAGCCCAGAAGTTATAAATACAGACCCCTTGTTGAATCAATTAATTATTACTAGAAAATCCTTCAGTTACACAAAGATTAGAAAAGCTTTGAAATGACCAATTCTAGGGATTCTATCAAGTTTTAGCCAAGACCTGGCTCCACTCATTAGGGGGTTGGATGGGATTAGGAGCACAAAAATAGCAAACAATGCAATGGTTTTATTCTTCTACTTTCTAGTTCATTTAATGAATATTTATTGATTGCTTAGTATATGCCCAACAACATTCAAGGACCCAGGTGAGCATCTCTACAGGCTTCTCCTTGTCGACCAAGCCCTTACAAAATGACTGATTTCCTCCTAAATTCTACCTGGATTCCTCTATTTCTCATTAAATTTAGATTTTCTCAGCCCCCTTACTGATCTAATGATACATTTGTCTTTCTCATATACACAATCAATTGGTTCAGAATTTTAAAAGGTCAGATAAATAAATAATTAATGCAAGATGTTGCTAATAGAAACAATTTTATATATTTTTCTCATGAAAGTAAGAAGAATTTTAATAAATAAATGTATGTAATAAAGATATACAATAGACTCTCTGTTAAATGGAACTCAAGAAACTGGCACTTTGAAACAAGCTAACTGTTTGAGAATGCCAATTGCTTTTAAATGTTGGTTAATGGAGAGTCTACTTACATTTATCAAGCATCTGCCAATCCCCATGGGTACCAGTTAACTGAGAGTCCACTGTAAATATAATGCAGATATATGTATATGAGTATATGTGTATATCTTCATTATATATACGGGGTCTGACAATCAAGTTCACAAACTTGCCACCATAAGCTTATGTTGGCAGCACTGTACAAACAACTCAGCAAGGTTTTATAACCTTGGTATATCAGTATCTCACTGCTGTGTTTGTGTTGCCATGTGGTTGTATCTTGTTTAAATGCATTCATTATGGTTGTTGCATGTTTGTGTGTGCCATCACAAGAATGTTAGAGCTTGAATTAAAGCAACAAACAAGCATTAAATTTCTTGTTAAACTGGTCAAGAGTGGAAGTGAAATCAGGAACATGTAAGTTCAAGTTCATGGGGATAATGCCATGAATAAAATGGCAGTGTACTAATGGATTAAATGTTTTTCTGAGGGGAGAGAAAGTATCACTGATAAAGAGAGGGCATTAAGTAGCAGAACTAATGAAAACATGGCAAAAATTCATCTAACTGTGCATCAAAATTGTTGGCTGACTGTGAGAAGCATAGCAAACCAAGTAACCACTGATAATGGAACTTAGAAAAGTCTTCACTGAAAATCTTGTAATGAGGAGATGTCATCAAGATGGCAGCATGAGATGAGCTCTTGAAACCTCTCCTGGAAAGAACAACAAGTTAAACAACTAAAATCTAACCAGAGAATCTCTAAGTAAAACACAGCCTTGGCTGAGGAACCCATTCATTACAAGAAAACACCTAAAGCTGGAGAAAGAGAGTCAAGTGAGAAAAGAAGAGAGGGAGACATGCTATGGAGCATGACACAGAGACCTACCTGGTGACCAACCCAGACGCTGGCCGGAGACTAGCAGAGGAGAGACTGACTGAGGTGGGAACGTGGGGATGTGGGTCAAGGTGCAGAATGACTCTGGGTGGGTTGGAGGTCTGGAAGAGACAGAAGCAGAGGCACAGGCAGCCAGAACATGGGGTCAAAGAAAAAGTGGGTGTGGCTGGCTGTGGGGAGATGCTGCAGTGCGAGCATAGAGGGTGGAGGGGGAAGCAGCTGTGGCATGGTGAGGGAGGTCAGAGTGTGGTGTAGGAGGCCAAAGCGAGGCACCAGCAACAGCCAGAGTTTGGCACAGGTGACCAGAGTGAGGGTCTGCAGCCATTGCATGGTTGGGGGATTGGAGCAAGGTGCCAGCAGAGTGTAAGACCAGTGACCACCACAGGAAGCAGGCATTCTGGTGTCTGGAGTGCTGGCAGCAGAAGCATGCTGGCAGTTAAAGTGCAGAGTGGGCTCAGTTTGGTGGGGCCCTGCTGGAGTACTAGGTAGCCTTAGACACAGAGCCTGGCTGCTTCCTTTTTTTACTCTCTTTCAAAGATCACTCTGCCAACTCTGTGCTAGCCTACCTTCAGTGAGCTGCAGCCAAGAAGCTTACATTACCCTGTGATACAAACAACCCTATATATTTTCCAACCACCCCCCACCCTTCCTGCTGAAGCCTGCAGAGGAAAGCAGCCATTATCCTCTGATGCAAACAGACCTTCACCTTTCCCAACAAACCCTTCCTCATCCTTTCCACTAAAGCCATCAGAGATATCTAGAAAGACTGAAGCACAATCCTGGCAGCATCTAACTGCAGTGGGATCTCGGAGGCATAGAATACCATAACCTACCATATCTTCCCAAAGAGGAGGCATAGCATACAGAGACCAGGGTGACAGAGCCAAAGAGAAGCCCACCTTCTAGGAAGCCTCCCAACTGTCAGAAAACCAAACAAACAAGAGAAAATATCATAAGACACTGCAGCAATACCAGCTGGGAAGTAAAAGAAAGATTTCTTTATATCTTCCAGGAGAAACAGCCTTATGTCCAGGTAACAAAATGCTCCAAAAACAATGAATACCCTTTTGAACAAAGCTGCTCAAAAAAGGAAATGAAAAATATCTAGAAAAGAAACTTGAAGATAGGAAACATATCAGTTAAATGACACAGAATTCAAGATTGCAATTCTGAAAACATTCAAAGAGATAAAAGAAAACTGGTAGAGCTAAGTGATCTCAGAAGGAAAATTAAATCTACAAAGGAGAAGCAAATAGAAATTCTGGAGATAAACAACACAATAAAAGAAATGGGGGAAGCCGGGATGGCTCAGTGGGTTAAGCGCTCACTTTGCAGCCCTGGGGACCGAGGACTGAATCCTGGCCCCGGCCCGTGCGGACCCATATGCTGAACTGGGGAGTGCCCCCAGTTCAGTTCTCACTGGGGTGAGACCCTGGCCCAGTTCCTGCCCTGTGCAGCCCCGCCCACCTGTGGAGTCAAACTAGGTAAAAAACCCAATGATGTGCAACTATGGAGACTGTTCTGGGCCCTCCCCCTTCTCTCGATCTCTGTCTCTGTATCTCTCTCTCTCAAAAAAAAAAAAAAAGAAGAAGAAGCAATGAAAAATACAATAGCTAGCATAAGAAGCAGAGCTGACCAGATGAAAAAAAGAAGTAATAAAATCAAAGACAGAAATTTGGAAATGTCACAGAAGGTAGAAGAGAGAGACCTAAGAGCTAAAAGAAATGAAAGATACCTATAAGAACTATCTGATTCCATTAGAAAGAATAACATAAGGATAATAGGTATTCCAATGGGAGCAGATGATGAGATGGGGACAGAAAATTTGCTCAGACAAATAGTAGATGAGAACATCCCAAATCTATGGCAAAAACTGAAACCTCAAATTCAAGAAGGAAACAGGACCTCTAGCTACTTGAATCCTAGCAGACCCTCTCCAAGGCACATTATACTGAAGAAATCAAAGGTCAAAAACAAAGAAAGAATACTCAGGCACCCAGAAAAAAGAACACCATAACCTATTAAGGAAAGTCCATTAGACTAACATCAGATTTCTCAACAGAAATTTTATAAGCCTGATGGGAGTTGAATCAAGTATTCAAAATATTAAAAAAGAAAAATTACCAACCAGAATCCTGAACCCAGAAAAGTTATTCTTTAGATATGAAGAAGGACTAAAGACCTTTTCAGATATACAGAAACTGAAGAAATTCTCCAGCACAAGGTCAGTGTTTCAAAAAATACTGAAGGATGGGAAGCTGGGATGGCTCAGTGGGTTAAGTGCTCTCTTTGCAGCCCTGGAGACCAGGGATCAAATCTCGGCTCCGGCCCATGCAGACCCATATGTTGAACTGGGGTATATCCCCAGTTCATTTCTTTCTGGGGCCTATGTGGGAGCCCCCAGCCCAGCTCCTGCCCTGCACAGCCCTGCGCCCACCTGTGGAGTGAAACTATATGGAAAACCAATGCTGTCAACTATGGAAACTGCTCTGGGCCCTCCCCCATCTCTCTTTCTCTCTCTATCTGTCTCTCTGTCTGTCAAAAACCAATAAAAATAAATCTTTAAAAATACCGAAGGAGGCTATTGGACCTTAAACAAAAAGTAAAAATAAATAGAGATAAACTGGAACAATAAAAACATAAAAGGGAAGGAAGTAAAGGTTTAAATTTACAAAGAGAATGGAGGTAAGAAACATCTTAAGAAAAGAAACCACTGCATATATGAAACTTTCTTTGCCATAAGGTTCGTAGTAAACACTCAAAAGAAACTTAGAACTGGGAAACATAATAATAAGAGGAGAAAATAGAAAAAACAGTCATAAACACCATAAAAATAAAATAACCTATGGAAATAAAAGAGCAAGTAAACAATCTAAACAAAGAGCGACCAGAGAACAAAAGATAAAATGGCTATAGAAAATCCTCATATATCAGTCATCACCGTAAAGGTAAGTAGACTGAACTCACTAATGAAAAGACACAGAGTAGCAAAATGGATTAAAGAGCAAAAACCAAACTTATGCTGCCTACAAGAGACACACCTGAGCCACAAGGACAAACACAGACACAAAGTGAAAGGGTGGAAAAAAAAATACTCCAAACAAATGGTATCAAGAGAAAAGCAGGTGTAGCCATACTTATATCTGATGAAGCAGACTTCAGGATTAAAAAGATAATAAGAGACAAAGATGGACATTTTATAATCATAAAGGGGACAAAATGAAGATATTACGTTTATTAATATATATGCTCCAAAAAAAGAAGGACCAAATTTACAAAGCAACTACCAACAGATCTAAAAGAAGAAACTGACAAAAACACAATTATAATAGGGGACTTAAACACCCCATTGACAGCCATGGACGGATCATCCAAACAAAACATAAATAAGGAAATAGCAGCTTAAATATATTACAGCAATTGGACATAGTTGGCATTTACAGAATACTTCATCCTACAACACATAACTATACATTCTTTTCTGGTGCACATGGAACATTCTAAGGATAGACCACATGCTGGGACAGAAATCTAGTCTCAGCAGGATTTAGAAGATTGAAATCATACCAATTTTCCAATGACAAAGTTTTGACATTGGAGATCAACTGCAAAAAGAAAGCAGGGAAAACCACATATGCATGGAAATCAAACAACATGTTATTAAAAAATGACTGGGGGGGGGCGGGGATTGTGATGGCTCAGCAGTTTAAGTGCTCACTTTGCAGCCCTGGGGACTGAGCATTGAATCCCAGTCCTAGACCCATATGATGAACTAAGGTGTGCTTCCCATGAGGGAGGTCCCCAGTTTGGTTCTTTCCCTCGGTTCAGCCCCTGGCTCATGGGGGCATGTCCTCCATGCAGTAGGCACTCAGCCAAGGTCTCACCCTGTGTGGCCCCTACCCACCTGTGGGGAACAAAACTATGTTGAAAACTGATGTTGTACAACTATGGAGATTGCTCTGGGCCCTCCCTCTTCTCTTTGTCTCTCCATCTCTGTCTCTCTCTGTCTCTGTCAAAAACAATAAAAAATTAAATTAAAAAAATGACTGGATCAAAGAAGAAATAAAGGAAGAGATTAAAAAATACATACAAACAAATGACAATGAAAACACAACATACCAAAATAACTGGGATGCAGCAAAAACATTAATAAGAGGGTAATTTATATTACTACAGGCCTATCCCAAGGAACAAGAAAAATCACAAGTAAATAAAGTAATATCACATCTTAAAGAACTAAAAAAACAAACAAATAAAACGAACAAAAAGAAAAACAAGAACAAAAAACACCCAAAATCAGCAAATGGAAGGAATTAATAAAAAGTAGAGCAGAACTAAATGAAATAGAGAATAGAGAAACAATAGAAAAAAATTAATGCAACAAAACACTGGTTCTTTGAAAAAATTAATAAAACTGCAACCCCCTGGCTAGAATCACCAAAGAAAAAAGAGAAAACACACAAATAATCCAAACTGAAAATTGAAAGAAAGAAATTACAACTGATACCACAGAAATTCAAAGGATCATACAAGAATACTATGAAGGACTACATGCCACCAAATTTTGCAACCTAAAAGAAATGGACAAGTTTTTAGAAACATATAGTCTACCTAGACTGAATCAAGAAGTACTGGATAATTTAAGCAGACCAATCAACAGTAAGAACATTGAAACAATCATTTAAAACCTCCCGAAAAACAAAAGTCCAGGACCAGAAGTTTTCTCTAAAGAGTTCTACCAGGAGTTCAAAGAGGACTAGCACCTACCTCAAACATTTCCAAAAAATTGAAGAAGAGATAATACTTCCCAATTCATTCTCTGAGGCAACATTACCCTAATACTGAAGCATGGTAAGGACATTACAAAAAAAGAAAATTATAGATCAATATCTCTGACAAACACCAATGCAAAAATCCTAAATAAAATATTAACAAATAGAATACAATAATGCATTTAAAAGATTATACATCACAATCAAGTGAGATTCATCCCAGAGGCACAAAGATGGTTCAGCATACACAAATCGATCAATGTGATATACCACATAAATAAAATAAAAGATAAAAACCATATGATTATCTCAACTGATGCAGAAAAAGCATGTGACAAGATACAACATCCATTTATGTTCAAAACACGTAATAAAATTGGTATAAAAGGAAAGTACCTCAACATAATAAAGGCCATATATAATGAACCTTCAGCAAATGTCATATTGAATGGGGAAAAACAGATACCTTAGCTTCTAAAATCAAAAACAAGACAGGATGTTCCCGGTCACCACTTCTATTCAACATAATGTTTATAGTTCTAGCCAGAGCCATTTCCTGAAAGAAATAAAGGCATACAAATAGGGAGTGAAGATATTAAACTGTCACACTTTTCAGACGACATGATCCTTTATATAGAAAACCCTAAAGACTCCACCAGAAATCTATTAGAAATAACAAATAAATATAGTAAATCTGCAGGATACAAAATCAATGTATAAAAATCCACAGCACTTTTATATACAAGCTACAAAACTTCAGAAAAAGAAATGAGAAAAACAATACCATTTGCAATCAAAACAAAAAATAAAATACTTAGGAATAAACTTAACAAAGAATGTGAAGGAATCATACGTGGAAAACTATGAGACACTATTAAAAGAATTGAAGAAGATACAAAGGAATAAAAAAAAAACTCTTGTTCATGGATTGGAAGAATCAATATAGTTAAAATGGCCAAAATTACTTAAAGCAATGTACAGATTTATGCAATTCCAACCAAAATCCCACAGACATTGTTTTGAGAAGTAGATTAAAAAAAAAAAATCAGCTGATTTGTATGGAACCACAAAATACCCTAAATTGCCAAAGCAGTCTTCCAAAAAAGAGCAAGTGTGGAGGCATCATGATCCCCAACTTCAATTTATACTGCTAAGTGTCAATAATCAAAACAGCTTGGTATTGGCAGAAAAACAGACGTACAGAACAATGGAACAAAACTGAAAACCCAGAAATAAACTCACAAATATATGGGCAGATAATCTTTGACAAAGGAACAAAAAAATATACAATGGAGAAAAGAGAACCTCTTCAGTAAATGGTGCTGGGAAAATTGGAAAACCACATGCAAAAGAATGAATCTGGACTGAACTGTCAGCATATACCAAAATTAACTCAAAGTGGATTAAAGATTCTCATATAAAACAGAAGACAATAAACTGTATAGAAGAAAGCATTGGTACTGAACTTATAGACCTTGGATTCAGGGAGGACTTTATGAACTTGACCCCAAAGACATGGGAAGTAAAATAAAAAATAAATGAATCGGATTATATTAAACTAAAAAGCTTCTGCACAGCAAAGGAAACTCTCAACAAAGGAAAAAAGAAACCAACTGAATAGAAAAAATATTTGCAAACAATGCTTCTGATAAGGGGCTAATATCTAGAATCTATAAAGACTTCATACAACTTAATAGCAAAAAAGAAAAAAAAAAGATACAATTAAAAAATGGGCAGACCTAAACAGATATTTCTTCCTTGAAGACAAATGAACAGCCAACAAATACATGAAAAAATGATCAACATCACTAATAATTAGGAAGATGCAAATTAAAACCACAATGAGATAACACCTCACCCCTGTTAGAATGGCTGTAATAAACAAGACAAGGAATAACAAATGCTAAAGAGGCTGTGGAGAAAAAGAAACCCTCATATATTGCAGGTGGAAATGTGAACTGGTACAACTGCTTTGGAAGGTAGTATGTAGATTCCTCAAAAAATTAAGGATAGAATTATCACATGACCCAGCAATCCCTCTTCTTGATATCTACCCAAAAAACGTGAAAAGCTTAATTCACAAAGATATGAACCCTCATGTTTATCACAGCACTGTTCATGGTGGCCAAGTTATGGAAACAACCAAAATGTCTTATGATAGATGACTGGATAAAGAAGTTTTGGTACATTTACACAATGGAATACAACTCAGTGATAAGAAAGGGTGAAATACAGCCATTTGCGAAAACATGGATGGACACCGAAACCATCTTATTAAGCAAAATAAATCAGACTGAAAGAATCAAGAAGCACATGACCTCACTTATAGGTGGAATATAAAACTGAAAGAAAGAAATGAACAGTCAAGGATGCAGCCAATAGTTTAGTAGTTACTTGAGGGTAAGTGGGTAGGTAAATGGAAAAGTGGGGGGCAGGAGTAAGGAGGGGGCATCAAATGTATAGTCATGGAAAGAGAGCTGATTCTGGGTGGTGAGCACATAATGCAATGCATATACAAGGTAATATAAAATTGTACACATGAAAACTATGTAATTGTGACCAACCAATGTCACCCTAATAAATTTAACAATAAAAAATACATGAAATCAAATTTTAACAGCACAAATCTTGGCATGAGAAAGGTATATACAAAAATAGTCCTGAAGGATCTTACCAATGACCAAAAGTAAAGGAGAATCCAAGTTTTCCAGGATCTTCTAGAGAGCCAAGATCATATTTTTGCCATGTTATCATTGGTGATTAAACATGGGTATACCATATGACTCTGAAACAAAGCGTGAAAGCGCCCAAAGCAAGTCAGCCAATTTTCAAAGACCCAAATATTTAATCCACCCAATTCTAGAGTCAAAACGATGTTGTTAACCTTTTTTTGATTTCAGAGGGATTGTTCATTATGAATTTGTGCCAACTGGAGAAACAGTCAACCAAGCTGACTATTTGGATGTGTTAAAAAAGCTGTGTGAAAAAATTAGAGGAAAATGACCTGAACTTTTCACCAGCAAGTCATGGCTCTTGCATCATGCATGACAATGCATCAGCTCCCATGGCACTACCTGTAAGGGAGTTTTTAGCCAGTAAACAAATAACTGCATTGGAACACCCTCCATACTCACCTGGTCTGGCCCCCAGTGGCTTTGTTTCTTTACTTGAAGGTAAAGGAAATATCGAAAGGAAGTCATTTTGATGACATTCAGGACATCAAGGGTAATACAATGACAGTTCTGGTAACCATTTCAGAAAAAGAATTCCAAAATTGCTTTGAAGGGTGGATTAGGCACTGCCATTAATGCACAGCTTCCCAAGGGGAGTACTGTGAAAGTGACCATAGTGATATTCATCAATGAGTTATAGGATGGTTTCACAAACTTACGTGTTAGACCTCGTACATATATATGTACATCTGTGTGTGTGTGTGTGTGTATATATATGTGTGTGTGTGTGTGTGTGTGTGTGTGTGTGTGTGTATATATATATATATATATATATATATATATATATATAAATTTTAGGTACTGGCTGTGTAGCTGAGAGAAGAAAATTTTCTGCTGCAGAGATCTTCTCATCCCTGCAACACATGCCACTTATGCTATCTTCCCCAGCAGAGGGAAGTGGGACTAGTTCCTTAAACCAAGGTTGTAATGGGGTTTACTTCACTTCTGGAAATGAAGTAGTTTGGAAGGAGATAGATTCCTTTTATAAGAATGCAGTCTCACCAGCCTTTAAACAGTAGCTCTATTACTGTTTAGAAACATTAGCAACATATTTATTTAAGAAAGTCACAGCAAGAGCTCCTATTTATAACTATATTCTCCCATTGCCTAAGCCTTTCTCCCTACCATTTTCTATGGTAAATTTGTTGTAGGAATACAGAAAAAGAAATAACTTGGAGTAGCTGAGATTTCTAGATAAGATTAGAAAAACCCAGACTCACTCTCTGAGAACAAAGTGTATTTTCAGAGCAGAGAGGAGAAAATTGGCCCACTTTACAAGGGTTCTGGCCTATAGGGAATGACATGCTACCCTAATGGGATCAGGTCAGCACCAGTTGTCTCTTCAGGCACCTTGTAGCTCAGGCCTCCTGAGGCTGCAGGTGGACGCCTGTGGCTGACAATGTGACTCAGACATGGTAGCCAAAATTCCATGAATCTGTTCTCTCTGGCAGGTGGTCAGGTATTGAAAGGGCTGGGCCTTGACAGCAGGAGGACCTGGGCCAAAACCAGAGGGAGTCTTAGCATGGAAAAGCTGACACTTGGCGTGGAAATCAAATTCCAGGCACATGTGGCAATGTGGTTGCTGTTTTATAAGAATGCTCAGGAAAAAGTCTCAGAAGCTGCCAGGCCCGAATCATATGCATCCTGATCCAGCTCAGCCAAGAGTCACAGGTAGGAGATTGCTGGGTTTTTCACCCTCCACATGCCTAGTGCCCTCCTCTGGCAGAATTCATCCCACCCTAGTTCTCTGTTGCTCCCCTCCCTACAACTGCCTGTGTCTCTAGTGCAGGAGTTTGTTTTTTGCTGTGGATACTCACTCTTTTGCAGTTGCTGAAGTCCAAGGACTTCTATCAAAATAATGTTTTTAGATACAACAAATAAAATATATAGGATTATAAAAATATCAATTTTAAAATTGAGTTATCAAAACATTTTTAAATTTATGAGAAATAGAAACATAAAAATTTATGTGATAAAAAGGAATGTGTACACTTCTCTATCAGTTCATTAGAAAATAAGATTTAATTAATCTCAAATCTGGGAAAGCCAGGATGGCTTAGTGGGTTAAGCACTCACTTTGCAGCCCCAGGGACTGAGGATTCAATCCAAGCCCTAGCCTGTGTGGACCCATGTGCTGAACTGGGGAGTGCCCCCAGTTCAGTTCTCACCGGGGTGAGACTCCGACCCAGTTCCTGCCCTGTGCAGCCCCGCATCCACCTGTGGAATGAAACTATGTGGAAGCACCAATGATGTACAACTATGGAGACTGTTCTGGGCCCTCCCTCTTCTCTCTGTCTCTCTCTCTCTCTGTCAAAAACAATAAAAATAATAAATCTTAAAAAAAATTAATCTTGAATATAATAACTGATGTAATTTCAAAGTATTGAAAAGTGTAAAAAACATTTCAAGCTACTTGTGTTAACTGAAATATGAAATGAAAATATATGATTTCCATTTGTGGCCAGAGGCACAGGTATACTTAATATGACTTATGTTTGCTGCCTATGTTCAAAATTGAAGCATATGGTAAATTTCAGTTACAGGTTTAGTAAAAAAACAAGATGTGAATTTTTTTCCCCACAAGCTCGTGGGACCCATGTTCGAAGGCCCTGTTCTAGTGCTGGTTTTCTATATTTCTCAATAAAATCATGGGTCACTCAGTATGTGAATTTTAGAATGTCATTCAGTCTAGAATGTCTACCTCACCAAGACATGGCTATTTGACAAAGAACAAGAAAGTGAGCAGGGGAAGCTGGGTTGGCTAAGTGGGTTAAGCACTCACTTTGCAGCGCTGGGGACCAAGGATCGAATCCCAGCCCTGGCCCGTGCAGAACCATATGCTGAACTGGGAGCTCCCCCAGTTCAGTTCTCTCTCTGTCTCTGTATCTCTCTCTCTCTCTCTCTGTCAAAATAAATAAAAAATATATTAAAGAAAGTGAGCAAACAGTTTTGAAGGGCTTCCATGTAGCTGAAAGATTTACAAACATTTTCCTATGTAATTTAATCTTCACAGCTTGTCAAAGTAGTGATGGCTTTCTCTGTTATATAGATGAGGAAGCTGAGCTTTAGTCAAGGCTGCAGCTGCTGAGCATGACAACTAGGATTTGAACCCAGACCACTACTCTGTTGTATTGGTTTTTCAAGTTTATCTGGTCTCCCTGGGTGAATTAGATACACCTAAGGTAGGTATATGAAAGACTTATTAGAGACCTACCGTAAATGGAATACTATATGTATTATATAACATAGCAGTTAAACCTATTGTCCCTAAAGACAGATTACCTACGTTGAAATCCCAGCTTGGGAACTTACTGTATAGCTTTGGACAGGTTATTTAACCTTTTTGAATCTTAGTTCCCTCAGTGCTAAGTATTTTTCCAGGCTGTTGTGAAAATATTATGAGTTATTTAAGGCAAATGTTAGCTATCATTGTTTGAAAAGTTACCTGGGAAACATCTTATTATTTTATAGCCATGCTTTATGTTTCCTTATGCTCTCCTTTTATAAATCTTGTCTCATCTGTCTGTTGTCTGTAATAAAGTCAGACCGTTATTTCCAAATTAAAAATCTGATTGTGTCCCTTCCCTGGTTAAAATAGATCAGTGTTCAATGGTTACCCACCATCTTCAGGAGGAAGTCTAAACTCAGCCTTAAAAGAGTCATTATTATCTGGTCTGTCCCTGGTTTCTACTCACATCACTCCTAACCTTGTCCATTGTATTTTTTTTTCTGATATTTTGCATTAATTGTTAAATTTATTGGGGTGACATTGGTTAGTGAAAATTACATAGGTTCCAGGTATACAATTCTACATTATATCATCTATGTATTGCATTATGTGCTCACCACCCAGAGTCAGTTCTCTTTTCATCACCATATATTTGATGCCTCCTCCTTCCTTATGTCTCCACTGCCACTATTCCACCCCTCCCCCTTAAAATATTGAAATATTTAAATTTCCAGAGTGTCTCAGGCTGTCAGTAGCAAACATTATAAAGCATGGCAGCCATTCTATTTTTCCTTGCTGAAGAACCCTAAATGTATTCACTGGTCTTATTAAAGATAAATATTTTGAGAATGTTGGGCCTTGACTGAATTCTCGAAGATAAATATTAATTTCTTTAAGAAATGGTGGTTAGGGGGAAAAAGGATGGCAGCATGAGAGGAGAAACACAATACCTACATGGGAAGGGACTTATGAACAAAGTGGAATCCACAGGGGAAACCCTGAGAAGCACCCTCAACTGAGAGAAGCACACAATGCAGAACAACACCCAAAGGTTAGAAGAAAAAGGGGAGAGCAGGAGAGGGAAGGGGAAGGAGCAGTTCAGGGACAGGGACACTGAGTGTGGCCCAGGGCTGGCAAAAACAAAGAGAGACTGGGGGACTATGCTCAAAGTGGAGATAGATCGAGAACAGGCTGGAAGCCGAGACCTAAGGAGAGTGGAAGCCCCACAAGACTGTGGACAATTTAACATCCGAACCCAAGGGACAGCACATGGTGCCCTAATCAGATCACGGAGTCTGAGGTAAAACAGGAACTGTGGAGCAGGGTGGCTGCACCTCCCAGGTGGGTGGAGAGAGAGTAGGGCACCAGCCCATAGCAGCTTGGCACCCCTGATTTACAGAGGAGATACAGCTGAGCTCCTAGAGTTGACTGTGAGGGAGCACCTTTTGAAGACAGGACTCTTGGAGTGAGGGCAGCAGCTCGAGTGGAGGACTGAGGGACCCAGCAGAGCTGCCAGGTGCAGCCCTGGGGGAAGGTCGCTAGCTCATGGAGGCAGCATGCTCAGCTGCATTAGACACGCTTCTTAAAATGAAAACAGCTTGACCTGACGGAGGTCTTTAGGACCCAGCAGAGCCACCAGCTGAGCTGTGGCCCCAGCGACCATCACAGGCGGAGCTGCCAACTCCAGTCGAGCTGCGGCTGAAGCCACTGCCGCCACACCACTGACCTGGCTGCAGCTGTGCCCCCGCCTGTACAGCCGACCAGGCTTTTGGCACACCACTGACCGGGCCACAGCTGCACTCCTGCCTGCACAGCAAACCAGGCTTCTGCCAAGCCCCCTGCCCACACCACCACCATGCCGCCACCCGGCAGGCCCAGCTTACAGACACGATTAAAGTAAAAGCAGCCAATCAGAGGGGAGTAAGACCAGAGCTGCTGTGCTCCCTGCCCACACTGAACCACCAGCCCCCGCTGCTGAAAGAGGAATCTGCTATTGTGTCTCAAGCCTGCCCTACCTCCTACTCACATGCCCCCAACCCCCACCTACACCTTCACTACCCTGCCTTCTAACAGCTAAGACAGCAGCCTGAAGAACAACCCCAGAACACAGAAACTGACTGATTCCCCCAAACCTCCCCCCAAAACTCCTTCTCCCACAACTGAGCCCATAAGAAAAAATAAAAAAAAAGCCCATCTGATAGGCAAACCCCCAGAGGGAAAACATACTCATGCGTAAAGCAAAAACAACAACAACAACAAAAAACCCACATCAAACACAATGCGTACCTCAGAATCCAAAGCCCCTCCAGAAGATCATGGACACTGTTTAGAAAAGGAGCTTGCACACTTGGAATCAAATTTAACTGAAACAGAATTCAGGACTGCAATACTCAGGACACTCAGAGAGCTCAGTACATGCTGGCAAAGTGCCCAGACACAGTTAAATGACCTTAACAAGAAATTTTATGAGCAAAATGAGTACTTTACCAATAAAAGTGAGAAGTTAGAGCAGAACCGAAAGGAACTCCTTGAGATGAAAGGCATAATGGGAGAACTGAAAAAAGAATTGACCAGCATAGGAAATAGGGCTGACCAGCTGGAAAAAAGAATTAGTGAAATCGAAGATGGAAGCATAAAAATTTCACAGAGGGAAGAAGAAAGAAAAATGAGAATCAAAAGAAATGAAAGAGCCCTCCCTATAAGAACTCTCTGACTCCATCAGAAAGAACAATATTAGAATAATAAGAGTATCAGAAAGAAGTGAGATGAAATCTTCTCAGAGTCTACTAAAACAAATAGTGGAGGAGAATTTTTCTAACATATAGAAAGAACTAGAACCGCAAATTCAAGAGGAAAACAGGAGCCCTCGCTACCTAGACCCTAGCAGATCTTCTCCAAGGCACATTGTTCTGAAGATGACAAAAAACCAAAGACAAAGAAAGACTCCTCAAGGCTGCCAGGGAAAAACAAAATATAACTTTCAAAGGAAAAACTATCAGGCTGTCACCAAACTTCTCAGCAGAAACTCTGCAAGCCAGAAGGGAGTGGAGCCCAATCTTTAAAATTTTAAAAGAGAGAAATTTTCAACCAAGAATTACCTATCCAGCAAAATTAATCTTTAGATATGAAGGAGAAATTAAGGCCTTTTCAGATATACAGCAGCTGAGGGAATTGTCCAGCTCAAAACTGGCACTCCCAGAAATACTGAAGGAGGCTATTCATCCTGAATCATGAAATCAAAATAAATGGGGAAAAGTTGGGACAACAAAAAATTAAAAAGGAAGGAAGAAATGGATATAGGATATCCTTATATATCAATCATCACCCTGAATGTAAATGAACTGAATTCACCAATAAAGAGGCACAGGGTAGCAGACTGAATTAAAAAACAAAATCCAACCATATGCTGCCTACAAGAGACACACCTCAGCCACAAAGTCAAACATATACTCAGAGTAAAAGGATGAAAAACAATACTCCAGGCAAATGGCAGTCAGAGAAAAGCAGGAGTGGCCATACTGATTTCTGATGAAATAGACATCAGGATAAAAAAATAATAAGACATAAAAATGGACATTTTATTTTGATAAAAGGGACAATACATCAAGAAAACATGACACTCATCAATGTATATGCCCCCAATCAGGAAGCACCAAAATTTATAAAGCAACTACTAATTGATCACATAGGAGAATTTGACAAGAATACAATTATAGTAGGGGAATTAAACACCCCCCTGACATCACTGGACAGATCATCCAGGCAGAAAATAAATAAGGAAATTGCAGCTTTAAATAATACATTATAGGAAATGGACATAATTGACATTTATATATAGCACATTCCATCCTACAACAAAAGGCTATACATTTTACTCTAGTGCAAATAGAATATTTTTAAGGATAGATCATATCCTGGGACTTAAATCCAACCTCACCAAATTTAAGAACATTCAAATCATAGCAAGTGTATTCTCAGACCACAAAGTGTTGAAACTAGAGATCAATTGCAAAAGATCAATTTCAGAGAGAACCACATATATGTGGAGAATGAACAACATGCTATTAAAAAGTGACTGGATCAAAAAAAATAAAAAAAGAGATTTAAAAATTTGTAGAAACAAATGACAATGAAAACATGACGTATTAAAATTTCTGGGACACAGTGAAAGCAATAATGAGAGGGAAATTTATATCATTACAGACCTATCTCAAGAAACAAGAAAAACTATAATAAACACCCTCACATCTCATCTTATAGAACTAGAAAAAGAAGAACAGAGGTACCCCAAAGCTAGCAAAAGAAAAAAATTAATAAAAATTAAAGCAGAACTTAAGTAATGAAATTCAGAATAGAAAAACAATAGATAAAATTAATGCCAAAAGAGCTGGTTCTTTGAAAAAAATCAATAAAGTTGACAAGCCACTGGCTAGGCTTACCAAAGGACAAAGAGAAAAATCTCATATTTCCAGAATACGAGACAATAGGGGAGAGATCACAACTGATACTGCAGAAATACAAACAATCATAAGAGATTATTATGAAAGACTCTATGCCACCAAATTTGATATTCTAGAGAAAATGGACAATTTTCTAGAAACATATAGTTCACCTAAACTGAACCAAGAAGATTTGGATAACCTAAATAGACCAATCAACAGTATAGAACTTGAAAAAACTATCCAAAACCTACCCAAAGGCAAAAGGCCTGGACCAGATGGTTTTACCAATGAGTTCTACCAGTCATTCAAAGAAGAACTAATGCCCATCCTCATCAAACTACTCCAGATTTTTCAAGAGGAAGCAGTACTGCCCAACTCATTACATGAAGCTAATATCTTTCTAATACCAAAGCCTGGGAAAGACAATACCAAAAAGGAAAACTATAGGCCAGTCTCTCTGATGAACACTGATGCAAAAATCTTAAATAAAATTTTAGCTAACCGAATACAACAATGCATTAAAAAGATTATTCACCATGACCAAGTGGGATTCATCCTAGGGACACAAGGATGGTTCAATATATGCAAATCAATCAATGTAATCCTGCACATAAATCAAACAAAAGATAAACACCACACGATTATGTCAATTGATGCAGAAAAAGCATTCGACAAGATACAACACCCATTTATGATAAAAACACTGAATAAAATGGGAATTGAAGAAAAGTACCTCAACATAATAAAGGCCATATATGACAAACCCTCAGCAAATATTATACTGAATGGGGAAAAGCTGAAACCTATTTTCTTAAAATCAGGAACAAGACAGGGATGCCCCATGTCACCACTGCTGTTCAACATAGTACTAGAAGTTCTAGCCAGAGCAATCAGACAAGAGAAAGGAATAAAAGGTATTCAAATTGGTAGAGAAGAAGTTAAACTGTCACTTTTTGCAGATGACATGATTCTTTATATAGAAAACTCTAAAGACTCTATCAGAAATCTATTACAAATAATAGACAAATACAGGAAAGTTGCAGGCTACAATATTCATGTCCCAAAATCAACTGCATTTTTGTATGCCAACAATGAAACTTCAGAAAGAGAGATGATAACTCCATTCCCTTTGCCATTGCAAACAAAAAAATAAATACCTAGGTATAAATCTAACAAAGAACGTGAAGGACTTATATACTGAAAACTATAAGATACTATGAAAATATATTAAAGAGGACACAAGGAAATGGAAAAACATTCTATGTTCATGGATTGGAAGAATCAACATAGTTAAAATGCCCATACTCCCCAAAGCAATGTACAGATTCAGTGCCATTCCCATCAAAATCTCACTTAGTCATTCTTTCAAGAAATAGGTAAAAAAATCATCAAATTTGTATGGAACCACAAAAGACCATGAATCACAAAAGCTGTCCTAAGAAAGAAGGATAAAGCTGGGGGCATCTCACTGCCTGACTTTTATCTGTACTACAAAGCCTCAGTAATCAGAACAGCTTGGTACTGGCAGAAAAACAAATACACAAACCAATGGAACAGAATTGAAAACCCAGAAATAAACCCACAAATATATGGACAGATTATTTTTGAAAAAGGAGCAAAAAATATACAATGGGGAAAGGAAAGCCTCTTCAGTAAATGGTGCTGGGTGCAAAAGGCTGAATGTAAACTGTGAACTCTCACCATATACCAAAATTAACTCAAAATGGATTAAAGACCTCCAAATAAGAAAGGAAACAATAAATTGTATAGAAGAAAACATTGGCACTAAACTTGTATACATAGGATTCAGGGAGGACTTTATGAATCTGACCTCAATGGCAAGGAAAGTAAAAGCACAAATAAATGAATGGGACTTTATCAAGCTGAAAAGCTTTTGCAATGCAAAGGAAACCATCAACAAAGCAAAGAGGCAACCAACCAACTGGGAAAAAATATTTGCAATGCCTCTGATAAGGGGCTAATATAAAAAATATACAAAGAACTTGTACAACAAGAAAAAAACAAGCAATCTAATTAAAAATTGGGCAGATGACCTTAACAGACACTTCTCTCATGAAGACCTACATATGGCCAACAGATATATGAAAAAATGCTCAACTTCACTAGCAATTAGGGAGATGCAAATAAAAACCACAATGAGATACCATCTTACACCTGTTAGAATGGCTATAATCAACAAGACAGGGGATAACAAGTGTTGGAGAGGGGAAGCCAGGATGGCTCAGTGGGTTAAGTGCTCACTTTGCAGCCCCAGGGACCAAGGTTCGAATCCCGGTCCTGACCTGTGTGGACCCATATGCTGAACTGGGGAGTGCCCCCAGTTCAGTTCTTGCCAGGGTGAGACCCTGGCCATGTTCCTGCCCTGTGCAGCCCCGCACCCACCTGTGGAACGAAACTATGTGGAAAAACCAATGATGTGCAACTATGGAGACTGTTCTGGGCCCTCTCCCTTCTCTCTGTCTCTCTCTGTCAAAAACAATAAAAATAAATCTTAAAAAAAAACCAAAAAAAACCCCCAGGTGTTGGAGAGGTTGTGGAGAAAAAGGAACCCTCATACATTACTGGTAGGAATGTAAACTGGTACAACCACTATGGAAGGCTGTATGGAGATTCCTCAAAAAATTAGGAGTGAAATTACCATATGACCCAGCAATCCCTCTACTGGGTATCTACTCCAAAAACCCGAAAACCTTAATCTGCAAAGATGTCTGTACCCACATGTTCATTGCAGCACTGTTCACTGTGACCAGAACATGGAAACAACCAAAATGCCCTTCAACAGATGACTGGATCAAGAAGTTTTGGTACATCTACACAATGGAATACTACTCAGCGATAAGAAAAGATGAAATACAGTCATTTGTGACAACATGGATGGACCTTGAGACCATCTTATTAAGGAAAATAAATCAGACTGAAAGAATCAGAAAATGTATGACCTCACTTGTAGGTGGATTATAAAACTGAAAGTAACGCTTATTGCGCAGTAGTGCTAGTGGGTTCGCTCTTCCGTCGTTGGACCAGGTGGCCCTCCCTCGTGCCGAACTGCTAAGAGGTCTTTCTCCTAGCGCTCATAGGAGCTTGAAACCATCATCACCCCTCCGACTCTCACCAGGGGGACAAATGGTTGAAGCAGATCGCCCAGGAAAGCGATCTGTTGGTCTCAATACAGAAACAAATGAGAAAGCCTTTGAGGCAGTATTTGGCAAATATGAATGAATAGTGGAAGTCCTCTTAATGAAAGATCGTGAAACCAATGAATCAAGAGGATTTTCTTTTGTCACCTTTGAAAGCCCAGCAGATGCTAAGGATGCAACCAGAGACATGAATGGAAAGTCCTTAGATGGAAAAGCCATCACGGTAGAACAAGCCACTAAACCATCATTTGAAAGTGGTAGACTTGGACCACCTCCACCTAAAAGAAGCAGAGGCTCTCCAAGAAGTCTTAGAGGCAGAAGAGGAGGAAGTGGAGGAACCAGGGGACCTCCCTCACATGGAGTACACATGGATGATGGTGGTTATTCCATGAATTTTAACATGAGTTCTTCAAAGGGACCACTTCCAGTAAAAAGAGGACCACCATCACGAAGTGGGGATCCTCCCCCTAAAAGATTTGCTCCTTTAGGACCAGTTTGCAGCAGCAGTGGAATGGGAGGAAGAGCTCCTATATCACATGGAAGAGATAGCTATGGAGGCCCACCTCGAAGGGAACCCTTGCCTTCTTGTAGAGATATTTATTTGTCCCCAAGAGATAATGGGTATTCTACTAAAGACAGCTATTCAAGCAGAGATTACACAAGTTCTCGTGATAAAAGAGAATATGCACCACCACCAAGAGATTATACTTACCGTGATTATAGTCATTCCAGTTCATGTGATGACTATCCATCTAGAGGCTATAGTGATAGAGGTGCTGTGGTCATGATTGTGACTATTCAGATCATCCAAGTGAAGGTTTCTACAGGGATTCATATGACAGTAATGGTAACTCTCATAGTGCTCCACCTACATGAGGGCCCCCGCCATCTTATGGTGGAAGCAGTCACTATGATGATTACAGCAGCTCACGTGACAGATATGGTGGAAGTCAAGACAGTTACTCAAGCAGCCGAAGTGATCCCTACTCAAGTGGTCGTGATCATGTTGGCAGACAAGAAGAGGGCTTCCCCCTTCTATGGAAAGAGGGTACCCTCCTCCACATGATTTCTATAGCAGTTCAAGCCGCGGAGCACCAAGGGGTGGTGGCTGTGGAGGAAGCCGATCTGATAGAGGGGGAGGCAGAAGCAGATATTAAAAACAAAACTTTGGACCAAAATCCCTGTTCAAAGAAACAAACAAAAAAAGGAACCTATTCTGTCATAGCTACCCAAGGACTACTAAAAGCAAACTGTTATCTTTTTAAAAATTTCCTGTTAAGTTCCCCTTTCATAATTTTTATGTTCTTAGGAAAAACAAAACATGTTTAATCTTACTGATTTTGACATTGCTTTCAGCAAGCAAATGTTACATGTGTTAAGACTTGACTTGTGTACTAGTATTGTAATTTTCCAAGTAAAGTGTCTGTAAAGACCACTTTATGATTTTTTCTCAGTAAATGAGACAAGCCATTCATACGATCTTTCACAAACATGTAGCCATCTAAAATGGAGAGATGAATCCCTCTGCCTATACAAACAAGCTAGCTATTTGAGGGTGGTTGGGGGTATACTACTCTTAGGATATCACAGTCTTCAAACTGAAATCTCAAATGTTCTCAGTATAAAAAACCTGAGATCAGGTGCTTATGTAAGGAAAGTGTTATTCACCCAGTAAACCCAAAACAAATGGATAGTGCTGGCCATATTTTCCTTTCTGACATTTCCTTGGGAATCTACAATAACCTCACTTTCCGCACTCCCCCAATAAGACCATAAAGTGTGTGTTAAGCAACTTCGGAATACTAAATAAAAAGTTTGGCCAAACCCCCCTCCCCCAAAATAATAAAATAAAATAAAACTGAAAGTAACAAAGACACAGAGACCTATGGACACACTCAATAACTTGGTGATTGCCTGAGGGAAGGGGAGGAGTGGGGAGGGAGAGTGGGGAGGGGAGGTAGGAGTGGGTACCACCAGCCTTATGGACACACTCAATAGTTTGGTGGTTACCTGAGGAAAGGGGAAGAGGAGGGAGGGAGATTTGGGGAGGGAGGAGTGGGAGTGGACACCAGATATATGGTGATGGACAGGGAGCTGATTCTGGGTGGTGAGCACATAATGCGATGCATAGGTGATGTGATGTGGCCCTGTACATCCAGAAACTATCTAATTGTTATCAATCAGCCCCACCCCAATAAATTTAACAATAAAATTTAAAAAAAAATGGCAGTCAAATCGGCCTGCCAAAGCCACCTGACACACACAATCTACACAGAAGTCACTACTACACAAGGCTGCTTTTTCAAGATTGGAAAACATAGGTACTGATTTAATTCACAGAAACAAACATAGGAAGTCAAACAAAATGAGAAGAAAAAAGACTATGTTTCAAATGAAAGAGGAAGACCACCCCCTCAAAAAATCCCTAATGAAATGGAGATTAAATAGTTTTTTTTTGATAAAGAGTTTAACTAACAGCCATAAGAATGCTCACCAAACTTGACAATAGAATAGAGGAACTCAGTAAGAACTTCAACAAAGAGTTAGAAAATATAATAGTGAACCAATCAGAGCTGAAGAATATAATAACTGAAATAAAAAATACACTACAGGGAATGAACAGATTAAATAATACAGAAGAATGGCTTAGTGACCTGGAAGCAAAATAGTGGAAATTACCAAATCAGAGTAGCAAAAAGAAAGAATTTAAATATAAATTAGTTTCAGTGATTCCCGGCTCTTCAAGCACACTGACATTCACAACATAGAGATTCCAAAAGGAGAAGATAGAGAAAGGGGTAGAAAGATTATATGAAGAAACAGTGGTTAAAAATGTTTCTAATCTGAAGAAGGAGTCATCCATGTCCAGGAATCACAGAGACTTTTGAACATGATGAACTCAAAGAGGCCACACATCAAGATTTATTAAAATTAAAACAACAAAATTTAAAGAGACTATCTTGAAGGCAGCAAGACGAAAACTGGTCTAATAAAAGGGAAACCCCACAAGGCTATCAGCTTATTCTTAACAAAAATTTTATAGGCAAAAAGGGAGTGGCAGAATGTATTTAAAGAACTGAAAGAAGGGATCCTACAACCTAGAGGACCCTACTCAGCAAGGTTATCATTCAGAATTGAAGGAGATATATAGTCTTCCAGACAAGTAAAAATTAAGGAGTTCATCACTACTATACTAGACTTAAAAGAAATGTTAAAGGGTATTTTTTAAGCAGATAAGAGAAGGATATAAACAGAAATAAGAAAACATGTGAGACAAAAAAATTCACCGGTAAAGACAAATATATAATAAACACAGTGAGCCACCTACTTAAAAAGCTAGTATGAAGGTTAAGAAAAGTCAAAATTAACTGTAAGTACAATAATTAGTCAAGGAATATACAAAACAAAAATATCTAAAACATGAGGCCAAAAACAGAAAGCAGGGAGAAGGGAATAATAATATAGTATTTCTAGAATGCATTCTACAAACATTTAGAGAGACATTATTACCTATTCTCAAACTACTTCTAAAAATTGTCAAGTAAGAAATGTTTTCAAACCCAGCAAGTTTGGCCAGCATTACCCTGATACCCAAAACCAAAAACACTGAAAGAAAAAACAAAAAAATAAAAAATAAAAAAGAGAGAGAGAAGAAAAAGAAAATTATAGGTCAATATCATTGATGAACATAAGTGCAAAAATTCTCAAAAAATGTTAGCACACTGAATTAAACAATACATTAAAATATTATACAACATGATCAAGTGGAATTTATTCCATGAATGCACAATTGATTTAATATTTACAAATCAATTAATATGATGCACCACATCAACAAAACCAAGGATAAAAATTATACGATCATCTCAATACATGCAGAAAAGGTATCTGACAACATTTAACATCTATTAATATTTATGATTAAAAATGATCAGCGGGGAAGCTGGGATGGCTCAGCAGGTTAAGCGCTCACTTTGCAGCCCCTTAGCCCGAGGATCAAATCCCAGCTCCAGCCCATGTAGACCCATATGCTGAACTGGGGTGTGCCCCCAGTTCTGCTCTGCCAGGGCCTATGCAGAAGACACCCGACCCAGTTTCTGCCCTGCGCAGCCCTGCACCCACCTGTGGAATGAAACTATATGGAAAACTAATGTCAACTATGGAGTCTGCTCTGGGCCCTCCCCATTCTCTCTGTCCCTCTGTCTGTTTCTCTCTCTGTCAAAATAATAATAATAATAAATGCTCAGCGAAGTGAGTATAGGTGGAAAACACCTCAATATAATAAAGGCCATTTATGACAAACCCACAACTAGCATTGTAATGGTAAAA